>PVLD010008448.1:0-83920 GCA_004027595.1 Dinomys branickii
ATGTTTTTGTGTTAACTAATGTGAAGATAACTATGTAATACAACATCCAGTTCTAATTCCCTACTATATTCTGTATAACTTTGTATTTTCTGTATTGTTTATGGCTTTTCTGGTTCATATGTCTCCATTCTTTTGTCTTTAAAATAAAATTTAAAAAAAAGAAATATCCAGATTAGTAAAGCAAGCTCCTGGGTGTGTCTGGGTGGGAAACACGTCCTTGCGCAACATGTCCAATGAGCTTCTGGGCTGCCGTGAACTGCGCCACTATGGTCTGCCGCCATAATGCTCTGCCCTGAAACCAGCCAGCCCGCCTCTATTCCCCGAGTCCTGTGAGACAAATTAATCTTTTCCTCCTGTAAGCTGGAGAGGTCTGGCATTGTGTCCAGCAATTGGAAAAATTACTAAATAATTTATTGTTTCTATGATATGCTTATAAAACTGTATCTGTGCAAAAGTCATGAAGATATTCTTTTATATTTAATTTATATCTAAAATCTTTACTGTTTTATATTTCATGTTTTCATAAATTATCCAATCCTGTTAACTTTTTTCATATACTAAAGAATTTTTTTTTATTTATACGTATATCAAATTATTCCAATATTATTTGTTGAAAAAAAGTTCCCTCTATACCTGGATTGCAGGGAAATCTTTGTCAAGAATAAAGTGACCATAGAAGTGTGAATTTTTTTTATGGCTAGTTCTTCTGTTTGTTTGTCAAGAATTGTACTAGTCTCAAACTACTATGTCTCACATAACCTTAGAGAATGGAAATTGATAAATTTAATAAAATTTTTTCTCTTGGTTCTGATGTTCAAAACTGTTATGTTTGTTTTTTATCATTTACATATTCACTTTTTATTTAGTTTTTAATTTCTGAAAATGTCTGCAATATTTTGTTTGGGATTGAATTAAATGGTATGCTCTATGAGGAAGTAACCACCCTAACCATGTTAAGATACCCAGTTCACAAACATAGTTAAATCTGTTTAATTTGTTCAACTGTAAAATATGTTGTAGTTTTCAGAAAATAGATTACATATGCACTGTCAAATTAATCCAAAATTATTTTCTTTTTCCATATTCCATAATTTCTTAATGCCATTAGTCAATTATTTACTACCAATTTATAGGTTATTAAAATCATTTTGGTACTTGTTCTATGTATTGTTTTGAACTGTGTAAATAAACATATTATTTCCAGAGTCTCATCGCACAACCTCTACTACATTGTTGAATGAAACTTATCAGAGGGAGAATCAGTACTTGTTTTTGCCAACTTTTGATTAGTAAATGGTGATTTGCCTGTTGGCTAAAGTTAGCCTTATGAGTACACATGAGGTAATTTTTCTTAGTTACTCTTTTGCACAGAATAATCAGATGACATGTATGAAGGTTAAGCGGTTTGCCTATGAAGACTCAAGTGAAAATATGATCTTTATATTCATGTTTCTATGACTTCAGAGGTCACCAGTATTTAGCTAGTCACTAAACTGTACAGTTTAATTTTCCTGATTAATAGAAAAACATTTCGAATCCTATGCTTAAAAGATTTCCAACAGTAGTTTGAGAAGCCATTTTTGTAAAGTACTGTGGGAAATCCACAGTTTTGGGGAAAAATCAGTTATTCTTAACTTTTAATTGAGAAAAGCTGTGTACATATTTAAATTTGCTAATAATGTAAAACAGTGAATTGGGCATGGCATCCGCCTAAAACATGGTACAGTAAGTGTAAAATCATCAAAACTTTTATAAGATCATGGATTTTTATATTCGTCATTTGCCCATTATGTGTGGTATTAAATAATGTGTTTTTGAGCTAGGTGTAAGGATTGAACAAAATAAGTTAAAAGCATGAAAGGTCCAAGAAATAGACCTTAATAAATATAATTTCACAGTCTATCATTGATGACATTTTCCAGTAAGCTGCTTCTCTCCTGCAATCTATCTGTAAAAAACACAGAAATCTTGAATGAATCACAAACGACCTTTTTCTGGACCCGAGTGTTGGACACTCTCGATCCATCTTCCCATGTCTGCGTGGAGACCGAGTGACAGAACAGCCCCAGAAAACCACTGTGCAATGCAACACATCCCAGGGTGAGAGAAAGCGGAAACTCTGTTAATGCTTTCTGGGTGAATATTACTGCGGTCAGAGCTCTCTGAGCATAACTACATCTTGAAAATAAACAGAAGAGGGGAAAAGGCAGGCAAAAAAACAGAGCAGGAGCAGAGGAAGCAGTGCGTGCAAGGGGAAAAGTGTGAGTGTGGGAAAGGAACTGTATTAAATGTTACTATCCCCAAAAAGTAATGTAATTGAAACACAATCTTCCTGAATCCCTTAGGTTGCATTCCTGGTTAGATACTTATTCATTTATTTATAATTTGTGTATAGGAAATTTACAAAAATTACTATTGTTGTTTTCTCTCCTTATATTGAAAATTATTACTATTATTGTTATTATTATTAACCTGTTACTATACCCTGTGAATTGGACATGCATCATTAGGTGTAATAGTTTTACAGAAAACCACAGTAAAATGCATTACTTCTTTCTTAAATATCTTTTATTTCATTGTAGTAAGAACATTTGATATGAGATCTGTTTTCTTTTTATAATTTTCACTTTTTGCTCGTACCTGCTTGTAGTGTATAATGATCACATTACACAGGGGGAGTTGTTACATGAACTTACCAAGTCTAATTTGTTTTTTTTTTTCCCTATTCAGTGTTTGCTCTGGCCTAGAATTTCTACAATCATTTAGGATCCATTGGTAAATTAATTATTTCTAGTCAAATAAAATTTGTTCCTGTTGCCCTCTACAAGTATTTTAGCGACTTGTTGAATAATTGGATATTACCTAATAAAATTATTATCTATTCTTTTGTTTTCATTTTTGTCTTTCAGAGAGGGTATCACTACGCAGCCCAGGCTGGTCTCCAACTCGTGGCAATCCTGCTGCCTCTGCCTTCCAAGTGCTGGGATTACAGCATGTGCCACTACACCTAACTTGATTATCTATTCTTGATAACTTAGATTTTGAAAAAATCTAGACATATCTTACACTTTTACTAGCATATGTTTACATAATTTAATACATAATTGCATTCATAAATACATAATAATTACATTCATCTGAGGGAACTGATATTATATATGATATATATATGGCATCTTGATAATTTCCAGTACCCTCCCACACCCCCTCTGCCCTCCTCTATGATCCCTGTCTCTGCCTCCCAAAGGGCGCAGCTCTGACCCAGCTCTCTGCCCCCACTTTGCTTTGTAGGCCATTTACACTTGGATTCCTCACGTCAGAGGAGCCCTGTGGTGTTTAACCATTGCATCTTTTCTGTTGCACTTAACATTATGGCTTTGAATTCCATCTGTTTTGTACAGTTGATCCAAATTTATCCTCCTCTATAGTTGAGTAACATTCCATAATGTATACTATATTTTATGTGTCCGTTCACCTGTTGATGGAAATATAGGCTGTTTTCACAACTTACCAATTGTGAATTGTATTGCTATAAGCATGGATATGCTTGTATCATGATTTCTGAGCTGCATACATGTATATTCATGCTTATATATGTGCATACACATTGTGTATCTGCTCACGTGTGTGTGTGTGTTTATGTCTAGCCTTTGAAGTGGCCATAGTGCAAATACACTAGTAACGAAAATACTGCAACCAGATTTCCTTTCGTTTTCATTTGACTGACTTCAGGGATTCAACATGTAAATACAAGATGACCTTGAAATATTATTTCTGAAATAATAGTAAAAATAAGTGAACCCTTCAAATATAATAGGGTATTATCATGAAAGCCAGCCAAAAGGCTTTCCAAGAACCTAATCAGCCATAGTATCCCAGTATAGTTATACATAAAGGATATATTTACTATAATTAGAAAATAGAAATTCCTGAGGCTGTCTGGATAATAAGAAAAGAGGGGTCTTACTTAGAATGACTTAAGGCCATGTTGGAATGACTTAAGGCCATGCATGTTATTTGTTTTCTTTTAAGGCAAAAGATGTTAGTGTATGAGTTGTTTTTACAAAACTAAAACCTCAGTATGGAGGTTTACTTGCAGTGTCAGCAGTTTGCAATAAATAAGTTTGGGTTGTAGTTTGGGCCCTTGGTCTCTAAAAGGTTTGCCATCACTGCTGTGACTCAAATGTATCAGAACCACTGGTGAAGCCTGGCGTTGTGGCACACCCCTGTAATCCCCACACTCAGAAGGCTGAGGCAGGAGGATCTTTGTAAGTCCGAGACCAGTCTGAACTAGAAGTGAGCTCAAGCCCAGCCTGAACTGCATAGTGAGACGCTGTCTCAAAAACATAAACAGAAAAACAAACAAACAAAAAACATGCTAGTGAAAAAAATGATTGTATTTTGCAACTGTGCTACCGCGACTGCATTCAGTCTCGCTGAGATGGGGCCTTGATGTGGGGGAAGGTATTTGCCCTCCTGCAGGGTCTCCCTTTGGCCCATGACTAGGTAGAAGGGAGAAGAATCAAACTGTAATCATGGTGCACAGAAATAGGGTGACACTGTGACTAGTCAATAAAGTCATCACACATGGAAATAATGGGCCTTCACATGAGCTACACTTTGAGGGGCATGCCAATTATCCCAATATTTTGACTATGAGTGTTATGATTTGTGTGTAGATGTCCCCTCAAGTCTCATGTTGTCATAGATGGGCTTTTACGGAGATGGCTGGATCTAGTGCGTGATTGATTTGTGGTGTGATGCTGGAATTGAGGATGTGTGATTACTAAATCTATCCACCAATTGGTTTTAGCACTGCCCTAATCCTGGATAAGATAAAAGGGGCAGAAGACATTGTCAAGGTCTCACGCTGCTTTTGCTTCCTTGTGGGCACCACAAACTTCTCCGCAGCACCTCTCCATCACGCCATTCTACCTTGGAGCCAGCTGTGGACTAAAGCTTCTACAAAGTGGGAGCTAAGTAAACCTTTCCCCCTTTAGCTTTGGGTGTCAGAGGATTTGTCTCAGCAATGAGAAAAGTAACCAACACATTAAGTAAATAATTTCAATCTCATTGCACTGGCAAACATTAGGCAAACTCCACATGAGGAAAATTCTGCTTAAAAGGGCAGAATTTATTCTTCAAAAATATTGATGTAAAAGCAGATAAACTGTAAAAATGGTCCGGAATTCTAGGTGAAAGGGAATAAAGAGACAAGACAATTTAATCCAATTCTTGTCCTCATTTGGACCTAGCTTAACAGGGAAAATGCTGTTGAAGACATTATTAGGTCAACCAGGGCAAAAGGAATATGAACAGTAAACCTATAATTCCTAGGTAGATTTGTTAGAATGTCAGTTACCTCAGTAAACATGAATGAGTGTCATAGTCAGTTCTAGAAACTGGCCTTTTAATGGAGCAAGATGTTTCCTGTTGGAGTGTTCAATTAGAAATGTGATGGACTCCCTGCCCCTCTCCCTTGGTAGGCACGGTAAAGCTAGCACATGTTAGCTTTGCTGATCTCTGGAGATTTTTTAATGTGATTGCTTGAAAACCTTTGTTTTAGTAATTAAAGTCTGAAGCATGATAACTGAAAGAAATGAATTTGATTCAAGTGTCAGGTTATCATCCCAATGAGGACTGAAATCAACACTTTCAAAATGCAAGGGAATCGAAATGCATTTTCCTTTTGCTCCCTTCTATGAAAAGAAGTACGTAGCTTACCTAAAATAGCAACTTTTTTGTGATTTAAGATTATTAGCGGCTATACATGAGCAGTATATCATTATACTGCTAAACAAATTACAGGCTGTATTCAGTCTTAACTTGTCAGTAATAACAGCTTTGTTTTCCAAGGATCAGCACTGAATTATACAAAAGAATTTTTTCTCCTCTTGATTTCCAAATATGTACATATAATGACAACCACAGGAAAAGTTTATGTTTATCCCTTACTCCACATCTCCCTCATCCTTCCTTATGCGCAATGTGCATTCCGAGTGCAGAGTGTACCACAGCTACAGAAACAACCTTTTAGTAAATTGGAAGAGGCTCTACTCGTACTTAAGGAGCATGGGTTCATTATTTCGAAACATTTTTCAAGTGTGATTTTAGATGATAATTTTGATGGCTTCCTACTTTGAGGGTTAAAGGATTTTACAGATTGAGAACCATAGTGATTGTGTCCAGAAAGTAAAATAGTTGATATTTGAAGTTTGGGCTGAGCTAAGTTGGGTGGATGGTTAAGCGACTATAGGTTTGATCTAAAAGAGTGGAACATATGCATTAGCTTTATGTATTTGCCTTGAGCCTTTTTTCCATTACCAAAATGAAGCGGAATAAAAACTCAAGCACACAGATTGTGAGTTCGGATGGATTTTCTGTTACCCAAATTATCTCTCTTTGTTTTCTCGATTTCGTAACGGGGATGTGCTCTCAGGGCCACTGGAAACTCTTGTCAGCCTTGTTTTAATGCCTCGTTCTTCCGCAATGGAAAACACTTGGCTAATACACCCGGGGCCTTCATCTTAGGGACCTTTGGGAACAAGAGAGGCAAACCGTAAAAGTCAGCAGCATTTGCTGCCTGACATCATTAGACAGCTTCCTGGAGCTGACTGAGGCTTTGGCTTGCTATAATTTAGACGTGTCCTGAGGTGGTCTTTATACTCTAAAATATAAATTATTTCAATGAGAAAAACTTGGGTAGTTGGCTTAGTCATTATATGTTGATTATGCAGTGTAATAAACTTGCTAAGAAGATAACTATGTCTTTCCTCTTCTTTTCTACCTATATTAAAATAGGTTTTTAATGTATTATGTATTTAATAAAAACTAGTAAGAATTTCTGATGAAATGAAAGCTATAGCTGTTACAGGTGACAATGTTATGTGTGTGCATAACTCAGTGGGTTAATCAGTAAAAGAATTCAGCTTTATCCTTAGCTTTGAGCCCAGCTTTGAAATTACCAATTACTCCAAGTTAATCCTCTGTTCATATTGAAAGTCAAAACCCCGGCATATCTCTTTTCCACTCAGACATCATTTTATTCCTTAGTGATATCATCTTCTAGACAAAATATTTAGAAATATGGTAGAATCCAACTAATATAGAAAGATCTATATAATTAAAAACAAAAAAATTGATAACCTTCCTAACCCACTTTATCAAAAAAAATGAAAAAATGTCTAAAATTCATATAATAAGAAATATCACACTTAATCTTAGACAAAAGGCTGAGAAGCGATTATTTATTTTTGGTACTGGGAATCAAGCTCATGACCTCAGGCTTGCCAGGCAGGCGCTTATGCTGCTAAACTATATCCCCGGCCCTATCGAGCAAGGAATGAAAAAGGTGAAACCACTACCGATCCTTCAGAAATTTAAAATATCATCAATAACTACTTTGAAAATCTTTATTCCCAGAAGATGAAAAACACAGAAGAAATGGACAGATTCCCACATAAGTATGAATTACCAAAGTTGAATCAAGAAGATATAAAAATCTTGAATAACCCAATGTCAATTACGGAAATTGAAAACGTGATTAAAAACTTATGGACAAAGAGAAGCCCAGGTCCTGATGGAATAACAGCTGAATTCTACAAGACATTCAGAAATTATTTAATGGCAACACTCCTCAAACTCTTTAATGAAATTGAAAAGGAAGTAATTCTCCCTAAATGATTTCTGGAAGCAAGTACTATATTGATAGCAAAACCAGAGAAAGACCCAACTGAAAAAGAAAGCTATAAAGCAATCTCCCTAATGAACATAGATGCAAAGATACTCAATAAAATACCAGCAAACAGAATTCAGCAAATCATCAAGAAGATTATACACCATGACCAAGTAGGATTCATCCCAGGGATGCAGGGGTGGTTCAATGTATGCAAATCAATCACTGTACTACATCATATCAACACAGAGAAAGACAAATACCATAATCATCTCAATAGATGCAGAAAAAGCTTTTGACAAAGTCCAACATGCATTTATGATTAAAAAAAAAACCTACAGAAAATAGGAATACATGGTCTTTACCACAATCTGAAAAAAGCCATCAATGAAAAACCAACAGCCAACATCATCCTAAAGGGACAAATAACTAAAAATCATGATTAAATGCCAGGGGTGGTGGCACACACCTGTAATCCCTGCACCCAGGAGGCTGAGGCAGGAGGATATTTGCAAGTTCAAGACCAGCCAGAGCTACAAAGTGAGCTCAAAGCCAGACTGAACTGCAGAGTGAGACCCTGTCTCAAAAAAAGACAAAAAATATGATCAACACAAGGATGTCCACTGTCACAACTCCTGTTCAACACAGTTCTGGAAACATTAGCCAAAGCAATTAGAAAAGAAAGATACATAAAAGAAATAAGAATAGAAAAGGAAGAAGTGAAATTATCATTATTCACAAATGACATGATACTCTACATGGAGCAACCTGAAATCTCCACCAGAAGACTCCTGGAATTAATGAACATGAAAAGTAGCATAACTGGATAAAAAAATCAACATTCAAAAATCAAACAAATACAAAATACACAAACAAATACCCAGACACAGAAATTAAGGAAACCATACCTTTTACAATAGTATCCAAAAAGTAAAAATATTTTGGAATCAATCTATCAGAAGAAATGAAAGTACTCTGAAAAAAGAGATTAAAGAGGATTTCAGGAAATGGAAAGATATTCCTTGCTGATGGATAGGAAGAAACAACATTGTGAAAATGACCATACTTCCTAAACTGTTGTACCAATTCCATATAATTCCAATTAAAATACCACTAGACTACCTCACAGATCTAGAGAAAACATTCCTAAAATTCATTTGCAACCAGAAGAGGCCCAGAATGCCAAAAGCAATCCTGGGCAACAAACACAAGTCAGGTGGCCTCACAAACCATGACTTGAAATTATACTACAAAGCTACTGTGATAAAATCAATATGGTACTGTCAAAAAACAGACCCGAGGATCAGTGGAATAGAATGGAAAATGAAGCCACAACCACGAACACAGTCAGTCACCTTATCTTTGACAAAGGGGCCCAACAAGTTCACTAGAAGAAAGACTCTTTAATAAATGGTGCTGCAAAAACTGGCTCACCAAATGCAGAAACTGAGACTAGACACATGTCTATCACCATGCACCAAACTCAAGTCAAAATGGAATACAGATTTAAATATTAAAACAGAAACTAAATCTAAACTAAAGCTAAATATACTGGAAGAGAAAGTAGGTAACAATCTCAAAGACATAGGAGTAGGTAGAGCTCATGAACAAAAAAAACTGCACAGGAAATACTTCAAAGAATCAACAACTGGGATCTCATCTTACTGAAAAGTTTTTGCAGATCTAAAAAATTCACCAGCAGAGTAAAAAGAAAACTCACAAATTGGGAAAAATTCTTAACAAGGGTCTTCTATTCAGAACCTATAAAGAATTAAAAAATATCAACTGCCCCAAACTCAAAGACCCAATCCTAAAATGGGCATCTGAGATGAACACACACTTCTCAGATAAAGAAATACAAATGGCAAATAAATACATGAAAAAATATTCTATATCATTAGTCATTCAAAAAATGCAAATTAAAACAACATTGAGATTTCTTCTCACCCCAGTAAGAATGGCTAGCATGAAGAAATCAACCAATAACAAATGCTGGCAAGGCTGCAGAGAAATAGGAACTCTCCACAGCTGGTGGGAATGCTGACTGGTGAAACCACTGTGGAAATCAGTTTGGAGATTCCTCAGTAAACTAAGACTACAGGTCCCATTCAGTCCAGCTATTCCCTGTCTGGGTATTTTCCCAGAGGAACTGAGAACATCATATCACAGCAACCAAAATATGTACACCCATCTTTATAGCAGCGCAATTTGTCATAGCTAAATTGTGGAAGCAACCCAAATGCCCATCAGCTGTGGAATGGATAAATAGTTGTGGTAGTTTTACACAATGGAATATTACTCAGCAATAAAGAAATATAATCTTGAGGCATTTATAGGAAAATGGACACAACTAGAGATCATACTCGTAAGTGAAATAAAGCAGACCTCCATTTGTAAATACTATATTGTCTCACTAGTGTAAGAACCTGAAAGAGTAAATAAATCTAGAATGTACAATACACATGGTGAAAAGAAAGGAAACTGCTCAAACAGAAAGAACAACTGGGATGAGTTAATGTTTAAGAGTTTGATCAATCTAACATGTCTATATTTGTTTATCTGAGTATCCAATTTGAAGATATCAATATGTAATATAACAACCATTTTTAATTTCCTACCACCTTGTCTCAAATTCTATACTGCTTGTATTGTTTTTGTGTTATTTACTGAATGTATGTGTGTTTGTTAACATGTTTTCATTCTTTCATCCTTAAAATAGAAAAGTAGAATTTTGGGTTAAGAGAGTGTAAAATAAAACATCATTTGGTTAATCTGTTGAGGTTCTTGCTTTTTCCCCCCTGGCAGGAAGTGAAACCAAGACAATAAGCAAAACCAATAATAATAAGAAATGGTAATATGCAAAATTTTACCAGCCAACAGGCATGCAGAGCACTGAGAGATTGGATGGGATTTGTAGGGACCCATAGTCCCAGAATCTTTAACTAGTCTCTGAAAATGTATGTTAACTTAATGTCACTCCCAACTTGCAAATTACATGTTGTATTCTTATATATCATCTCTATTTTTGCATATTACCATTTTGTTATTGTTTTTGATTTTAAACATAGACTACTAAGTGTTAATATCTATCCTACTTCCATTAATAATAGTTAGCTTAATTAAATATTTTATTCTTCTATAGTTCTCTATTCAGTATATCCTATATGATTGATAGCAAAAATGTGGATATCCTAAAGCCTTATCATAATTATAGAGATATAAATGTATGCAATATGTTAGATACTGTATAAGAGATGTACCTTAATTGTCATAATTCATCATGGTAATAAAACAGTCAAGGTAATATTCTGGGTTAGGGTCTCAAAATAAATACTTGCAATACTTATTCACTGTGTATTGCTCAGACAATAATAAAAACTTTAGACATCTACTTTTATATTTTATTCTTGGTGAGATGCCAGGAAATACAAATTAATTCATGACAGCTACATTAAATTCTTTCAAATATATAAGGGAATTAATAACTATATCAGTAACAATAAAAACAGCTCAGAAATTGTTGAAAATTTTCTTAATATCCATTTTATTTTTTCTCACTCTCTTAATTCACAAAACTAATATATCTCTTTACAGTATTTGTTGATTTGAAAATGAACAATATGCTATAAAGAAACCAGCCTATCTGTGCAAGTAGAAGATGAAACAGTTAAATGACTTTTTTTACATAATGTGAATCGCTGGTAAAGTGGCTAAGAGAACAGCGGAGCAGATGCTGAAATAATAAACATCTTGCATTATTTCATCTAGAAGAAGCTGGGTAAATACTATCATAAAATAAAGCATTTTGTGCACTCGAAAAAGTTTGTCAGCACCAGAAAAATGCTTTTTTTATTCTAAGGAAGAAGCACACAGATGGATTAGTTTGCTTATGTTTGTATTTATTGAAATAAATTAACTAAAGTCAAATAGGTTGCTGATTATTTTCCAGGTACATCCAAGGCCTTCGAAATATATTGAAACCTTTTTCAGCAAGGCCAGGCAGGACTCACAACATCACCATCTATTTGAAGATGTTTGCTGGAAAAGTTATTTTTTTTTTCCTGTAAGTAATCACAGTAATTAGTATCAGTAAAATATTTTGGTATTTTTGAGAAGTACAAGGAAAAGTTTGGGCGGTAACTCACCTTAACCTATAGTTCTGCAGTAGACATTATGCTCTGTTGGCCAGTTTTAATCCATTCTTTGCTCAGAAATTTCTTACGTAGGGTCTAAGGTTAGCAATTCCATGGCCATGAAAAATGAGTAAAAGTTGATTTGAGATATGTCTGTTGCATTTAGAGTATGCAACTCCCATCATACACTCTGCATAGTATTAAAGATATTGACAACAAATGCTAAGTGTCATTTGTCACTGTTGAAATCACATGCTTACGAAATTTACCTTTTCTAACTTTAAGTCTAAAAACATAAGTTTAAAAAATTATATCCTCTAGAGGACAAATTTATAGTGAAGGTTATTTCTTTATAAGGCTCAAAGGTTTTTTTTTTCCCTAGTAAAAATATCATTATGCAACAGACATTTAAATATTGCTGCCTTATTCATTTGCATTTTTTATTTAAAGAGATAAAAAACCAATATCAAAATAACTACACCAAAGACAAAAAACAAAACAACACAAAAACAATAAAAATGATCCAGGATTTCAAAACAATATGATAAGGATTAACAATGGTTATTATATTACATATTGTTATCTTTAATGAAGTTGCTCAGGTTATCAGATTGTAAGAATGCAAGAATGATCCAACAACTAAAGAGAATAAAAACTTGCAGTTTTGAAGAGTCATGATAATTGTTTGTAGAAGAAAATAATTTCCTGGATTTATTTAACCAAGAAATTAGTAGATAACCTAGAGTACTTAATAGCTAATAAAAAGGAGAACCTAGTAGAATGAAGCATGGCACAATTCACTTCATTAAAATAAAGCTAGAATGGAAATGTTACTGTAATTAAAATGTGCTGAATATTAAAAAATAAATTATAAAATATAAGTAATTATAAAAAGGAATAGAGTAACATTAAGAAAATAAAATAAAGACAAAAATTATCACCTCGAATCTTAATTTCCTAAATACCTAACTACTAGAAGTTTACCAAGTTTTACACTGGACCTAACTCAAAAATATACTTTCACTACATATCTTCATTAGCACTGAAAACCATATTTTAAAGCTTTATATTTCATAAATTAAAAAAATAATCAGATCACTTGTATTTTCTTTATCAAATGCCCTGTGCTAGGAATTGTGGGTTTGTAAACAAAATCCTTATTCTCAGGAAGCTTTATATGTCCTCTATTTAATTGTTGTAATAAAAATTCTTGCAAATATTTTATTTCGCTTTTCAAAATAACTTTATAGTGAAATAATTGTAAATTCATAAAAGAGTGAATTTAGTCAGTTTTGCCCAATGAAATCATCTCACAGATCCAAAACATTGGCATTAGTATACTCAAGATTTAAAGCATTTTCATCACACAAGTCTGTTACACAATATTGTCCTTTAATAACATATCCACTTTCTTCCTTACTCTTTAAACATTGGCAACCACTACAGTCTGGTCTACATTTCCATAATATGTAATTCAAAAAATGCATATACATAGAATCACATAGTGAAATCAGTGTATGAAAGACTAAAATCAATGTAATGCAAAGCTGAATGAAAACCCATATTTCATCTCTATTTTTAAAACTAATTCATAAAATTCCATATGCTTCCCATTCACTCAGGGCTGCATAGGAAAATACATGCCTAAGTTCAGCTACTCAGACATGCAAAGGCCACAGTAGCCATGGTGCAGAGGTAGCTGGCTACTACTCAGACTGTCACAGTTTTGCAGTACTCAAGCAGTGTTACTTTTGAACACATACAGCATGTAAAAGCTGTGAATTTACTGGGACTTCCATGCAAATTTCAAAGTAATATCTGGGAGCCCAGACCATGCACCTTTGAAAAAGTGATGTGGGATGGTGTGAATGTAAAAACCAAAGGTCTAGTGGAAACTCCTGGAAGTGAGAAATGCCAGGAATGCATGCCAAGAAAAGCTGTAGGCAGAACCTAGGAAATAATGAAGATATGCAATGAAAGTATAATTTAAAATTAGATCCAATGCAAAACTTAGCAAATTTCTAGCAATTAGGTAAATTCAAATTTGAAGTGATAATTTCTCTTTATTTTATTTTCTTAATATTCTATTCCTTTTTATAATTGCTTATATTTTATAATTTATTTTTTAGTATTCAGCACATTTTAATTACAGTAACATTTCCATTCTAGCTTTATTTTAATGAAATGAATTGTGCCATGCTTCATTCTATTAGGGTCTCCTTTTTATTAGCTATTAAGTACTCTAGATTATCTACTAATTTCTTGGTTAAATAAATCTAGGAAATTACTTTCTTCTACAAACCATTATCATGACTCTTTAAAAATGCAAGTTTTTATTCTCTTTAATTGTTGGATCAATGTTGCCTCTGGAGGCACATCTCACAAAACTTGGTTATGGTTGGTGAATACAGACCAGTGGTGTTTAATGTTTCTCCTGGTATGTTTTGCTTTTGCTTTTGCCCAATTCTGTTTTATTGCCCTATTTCTTCCTTTTGGAATGGGAATATATCCTGTGTCACTGCATGTTCAAAATATTTAACTTTATTTTCACGGAAGTTCATTTCTAAGAGTTTGCCTTGAGTCTCAGAGGAAACTTTGAACTTTGAACTTTTGAGAAATGCTGAATGTGTTAAGACTTTGGTAACTCTTGGAGATGGACTAAATGCATTTGTTATAATGAGATGATGAACCTTTGGGGACTAGCAAGAGAAAGTCATGTTCATGATGTCAGTATTTTGTCCCAATGGTGGGAAGTTCACAAATTTACTCATTGAAGTGTTTTTATTAAAACAGCTTTTGAATCATTGTCATAAGATCCTAAATCATTGTCACCTTAACATTGCCATCTATTGATCATATTGTTTTCTTTTGGATAAATATCATCCTCATTCTTGGTGTAACATAGACTATCTGGGTGGAACCTGGATAATTTAGATATTATGATATGAGAATCTGTATTTCTAAAATATATTACCTTTTAGCTCTTTTTAAAAACAGTACTTGATTTTTACCTACTTTCTCTTCCAATAGATTTAGAGTTTCTGTTTTAACATTGAGATCTGTGATCCATTTTGACCTGAGTTTGGTGCATGGTGATAGACTTGGGTCTATTTTCAGTTTTCGGCAAGAGGCAAGCCAGTTTTTCCAGCACCATTTATTAAACAGGTTATCCTTTTTCCAGTGAGTTTGGTTGGCCCCTTTGTCAAATATTAGGTGGCTGAGTGTGTTTTTCATTGTGGTTGCATCTTCCAATCTGTTCCATTGATCCTCAGGTCTGTTTTTTAGCCAGTGCCAGGTTGATTTTATTTTATTTTATTTTATTTATTTATTTATTTATTTATTTATTTATTTTTGCTGTACTGGGGATCGAACTCAGGACCCTGCGCTTGCTAGGCAAGCGCTTATTCCACTGAGCTATATCCCCAGCCCCAGGTTGATTTTATTACAGTAGCTTTGTAGTATAATTTCAGGTCAAGGATTGTGATTCCACCTGACTTGTCCTTGTTTCCCAGGATTACTTTTGCTATTCTGGGTCTCTTCTGTTTCCAGATGAATTTAAATCTTGAAGACATAGGAGTAGGCAGAGAGTTCATGAACAAAAATGAAACTGCAAGGGAAACACTTCAAAGAATCAATAACTGGGACCTCATCCTGCTGAAAAGTTTTTGTACATCTAAGGAAATCACCAAGGTAAAAAGAAAACCCACAAATTGGGAAAAAATCCTAGCTCGCTGTCCCTCAGACAAAGGTCTTCTATCTAGAACATACAAAGAATTAAAAAACATGTACCTATCCGAATTCAAAGACCCAATCCAGAAATGGGCATCTGAGATGAATACACACTTCTCAGATAAAGAAATACAAATGGCAAACAAATACATGAGAAAATGTTCCACATCCTTAGTCATTCGAAAAATGCAAATAAAAACAACACTGAGATCCCATCTCACCCCAGTAAGAACGGCCAGTATGAAAAAATCATCCAATAACAAATGCTGACGAGGCTGTGGAGAAATAGGGACTCTATTACACTGCTGGTGGGAATGCAGACTGGTGCAACCACTGTGGAGAGCAGTTTGGAGATTCCTCAGCAAACTAGGTCTAGAGGTTCCATTCAAACCAGCTATTCCCCTTCTGGGTATTTTCCCAGAAGATCTGAAAGCATTATATTACTCTGATATACGTGCACCCATGTTTATAGCAGCGCAATTTGTAATAGCTAAATTGTGGAAGCAACCCAAATGTCCATCCACAGAAGACTGGATTAAAAAACTGTGGCATTTTTATACAATGGAATATTATTCAGCTATAAAGAGGGACAGATTTGGGGCCTTTGTAGGCAAATGGTCACAATTGGACACCATACTCATAAGTGAAATAAATCAGAGATACATGTGCAGGCAACGTATTGTGTCATTGGTGTAAGAACCTGAGGGTGGGAACATAAACTAAGAGACATGAAGGAAATCTGTTCAAAAGTAAAGAACAGATGGGACGAGGGAAAGGAGAAAAGAATGAGGCAAAAATTTATGTGTATGTATGTAAGTATCTATGTATATACATATGTGCAGGATGGCTAACATGGTTCTACTATTGACTTATGTCATTGAATGGTAAGGAATAGTTGATGACTGATTGATCAATCTTGTATGTCTATATGTGTTCTCCGGTGCATACATTTTGAAGATATCAACATGAAATACAACAACTATTGTTGGTTTTCTGTTGCTGTGTCTATAATTCAATTATGATTATAAGTTTATTGAGCTACTTTATGTCTCTTTGTTAATGCTTTTTGTTTATTTTTCTTTCTTTTTTTTTCTCTCTTTTTCTGTTGTAGTTGATGTGGTTCTTTTTGCTTTCACGCTATAAAAAGAAGTTGTTCTACTGACCTAGGTCACTTTATTGTAAGGAATAGTTGATGATTAATTGTCTGATCAATTTTGCATATCTAGACCTATTTTCCTGAATATACACTTAGAAGTTATCAATATGTAATGCAACAGCCATTGTTGATTCCCTGTCACCTTATCTGTAACTCAGATTCGATTGTACTATTCCTGTGCTACTTTGTGTCTGTTTGTTAATATCATTTTGTTTTTTATACTTTTAAAATAAAAAAATAAAAATAAAATAAAAATAAAAACAGTACTTGTAATTGTCATGCTGTGTAATAACCATTGTATACTGTAACACTATACTGATGTAGCAGTAAGGTTTTCCTCATTACTATCACATGGGGGTAAAAATCCACATTCCTCACTCACCTTCTGATGACTAGCAAGGGATAGTGGCTCGTCTTTCTACTGGTACTATCCTGGACAGGATTAGTATGAGAGACTTCTGATGCCCCTAAGTAGCTTTTGTTTACAATATGGAAAAAGTAGTTTTCTTACTATTAGCAGTGGTAAAAATCTTATTTCTCCTCTTGGTCTCCTTTAAATGTCCTCTTAAGCAGTGGAGGATGCTTGTTTCATAAGTGCTAGACCAAATGGAGGTCTACACTCCACATAATTTACAGTGACACACTTGAGGGTAGTGTTTATGGTACTGTGCCTTCTATAACTTCTTGCAGACAAATGCCCCAAATTCTTACTCTGTTGTATGGCATAGTCCCCACAAACTTTTGGGAGGTATACCATTACAGCCAGACAAAGGTGGAACAAAATCCAAAATTGAAACGTCCTGCTTCATTCCTGAAGTTCATTACTAGTTGGCATCTTCCCACCTTCTCATCACCTTATGTTTGTAGCACAAGCCCCAGGGCTTTCAGTTTTACTAGCATGGAAGAACGTGGAAGAGCACTCTACCCTTTCTTCAGAGAGCACAGACTCCTCACTTTCATCAGGTGCTCTTAATTTTTATGTCTTAAATTTTCTAGCCTTTGTTCATTTTTCTCATGATTCGATTGAGATTTACTTATGAAAATTTTTCATGGTCAATTAAAGATTTCTTGTCTTCATACATTGTCTTACACATTCAACTATTTTATACAGTATTTTATTGATTTGTTGCCTAAATAAATCCTTACACAGCTGGATTTGTCCAAAATTCTGAATCTTCTAGTTGTTTCTAATTCCTCTGTGTGGGCATCTTTCCCACATATTAACTTTGTATGATTGTTAAAAGCTATTTTGTCATAGAGCTCTATCTTCTATAGATAATTGGATGACTCTAATGCCTTTTGTTATTTTTCCAAGAACATGTCAAAAATTGTTTTGAACTGCCTGTGATGGTCCACAGCATGCTGATAGGTGGAGGCAGTAGGATCAAAAGTTTGAACAGACCTTGGTCAACTTAGGGACTTAGAGAGATTGTGAAGGTCATGAGATCTACTCCCAGTGGTACCACAAAAAAAGTTTTAAATTGTTTTTTCATGGTTTCAGATTTAACATTCTATAAAAACATATCATAATTGTATCCATATTTGAAACTAATCTGTAAAATTTTAAAATCAGAATTTACATACATAAATTGTTAAAATGGCTGAAATCATAATAAAAATGTACTATCAGCTTTTATTGGTGGTAATCTTTCAAACTCTCCACAGAGATAATTTTTTTAAATATATAGGTCCTGCAATAATTTTTTGAGACAGCATAAACTTGTTATTTGAGTTTTGAAGTGTTTATTGCTAGTTGGAGGAAATTTTCCTGAGATGTATATGTGTATCTTGCATTGAGCATCTTACTTTAAGATATTTAATTCTTTGTATTTATCAGCTGATAGTTTAGGTGTTGTAGCTGCATGTCCATAGTCCTGAAAGTAATGGCAACTTTTCTCTTTACAAACTCTTTTAGCTATTTTTTCTTGTTTTATGAAAATATCAATTCTATAATGGTGTTTGCAAAGGTTTCTTTTCCTTTAGCATTCCTGTATTTGTAAGGGAAAGTATCTACAAACTATCATTGAGAGCAGTGATGACTATACTTTTTAGATCATTACCCTGTAAATTTATAGAAGAATTCTGCTACTGACATTCTGTAAAATTTTGAATATGGAAAATCTTATCTATGGTTGAGGCAGAGGATAGCAAAACAAGTCATAAAAAGTAGTTTTGAGCACACGCATTCGTGTTTTTAATGGGAAATCATCTTTAGCTTAAAGTTACTTTCATATTTTGCTGACAAATTAAGTTAGTAGCTTTGGAAATATCTCTAATATCCTGCTAAACTAGGTCCTAAGAAAACTTCAGCTTGGTCTTCTTGTCTATGAGGTGTGGCTCAAGCCTAGTCCTGGGGACACACATGACGCTTTGGGGAAGTTAATCCCTCTGGGTGATTTTTCTCTTGATGAGGCAGAAACCCCAGGTGTTAACCCCAGGTTTTCTGTGTTACTTGTATTATTTCTTGTAGAATTCCATTCAGTTAGTACAAACTTACATTTTATAACCACCACAGCTCCTTTTGAGTACCAAACCCCAACTGAGACTTTGAATTAACATAAAACTTTTATCTATTCTCCCACTGACAGCCTAAAGGAAAAACAAACTTATAATCTTCCAGGAATTTAAGCTAGCATTTTCTACTCTTTTTTTCACAGAGAAAGGAACTCTGAGGGCTTTCTCTTTCTGTGGGAGGCTGACTTCCATCTTGCTGCCTGAAATGGTCCCGAGAAGTTGCTTCTTGTGCATCTGTGGCCATAGTATGCAAGTCATAGTTATTAGGCAATAATCCCAGGTCTGATTTCCACTAAAATTTCTCCAACACCTGTAATACTAATTCCTTATATTTGTGTTCTTTGGTGTCACATTTTGAGAGATTTAACATTCTTTCCTTTTTCTCATCTTTCTTTGAGTGCTGCACTTCCTTCCTTCCTTCCTTCCTTCCTTCCTTCCTTCCTTCCTTCCTTCCTTCTTCCCTTCCTTCCTTCCTTTTGTTCCTCCTTTCTTTATTTCTTTCTTTCTCCTTCCTTTCTTTTTCTGTAGCCATTACTGTTTGCTGTTATTCCTGTGTGGATTTTTAATCTTATCCAAGAATTTGCTATTTAGGCAGAGCAAAGTCTTCCACCTAGTGATTGCTCCATACATTTTTGTGTATAAAAATTTTAAAGTCATAACTGACATGAAAATTTAATATTTTCTGCATAGTTTTGAAATAGAAATTACTGTGGCATTAGCATATGAATTAATAAGAGGGTTTGGAGAATTTGCATATATATTGCGCTATGTATGAGATTTTATATATAAAATATAGTAGCTTAATGATGAGAAAATACTAATTGATGATCGAAGTGAATATTTATGTTATAGTGTGTTGAAAAAATTCATATATATGTATATTTATATATATATAAATTTTAGACCCAAAGATAATAGAATGAACAACTACAAGACAGCCTACATCACATGAACCCTTTAGGTGTGAGTCATTTGAATAATTTTAGAAACTGAGAAAGTATGAAATAAATGTTAGATATCTTACAAAATATTTTAATTGAATGTTTAAAAGCTATCACATATACAGTAAGTATATAAATGCAATTATTTAGAAAACATAATGGATCAAGGTGGACAAAAGCTGTGCTTATATGCATGCATGTGTATTTTTAATCAATTATCAATTGCTAATAGAAGTAAAAACATCCAGTAAAAATAGTTAATGCATGTGAACTTTCAGTATTTAAAAGCACAAACTGAAATAACTGTACACAAATTATATCTAAAATCATTTGTAATCAGGATATGCAAAGTACAGTAATAAAATATTACTGTTTGCACTTCTGAATATTAAGAAGGCTAAATATAAAAAATATTTTTATAGGTTAAAGTGTTGCAAAAATGTTACTGTCATACAGTGCATATAGAAATGTTAGTCATAATCTTTCTGGGAGTCAAATTAGTGAAATGCATTTCAATAACAATATCTGTATTCACTTTTGCCTAATAATGCCCATCTTGAAAATTTTATGACTATATGCATATTTATTGTAGCCTGAATACAATGGCAAAAAATAGACTAGACAAATGTGCCAGGCGATCATAAGGAAAATGTTTGAACAGAATGTATTATGTTTAATCAAAGATTATTATGCAGTTAAAAAAAAGAAAACTTGTAGTAGTCCACTTAGGTTTTATTAGGCTATGTTCCTGGATGGCAAGTGTAAAATATAGAGAAATATATGAAATGTAATTTTAGAAAAAAAAAAGGTAAAATGTTCATAGAAAAGTATGTTTATATCCCTATATATCCTTTTATGATTCTGTATCTGAAAAATATAAGTATTCAATTTGTAGCATGTGCTGCTTATGAAAGCAGACACAGTAGCTTGGCTAAGGTAGACTAGAAATGGAATAGAATGAGGAAAACAAAGTGTGAGAAGAAAGGCATCAGAAAAATAACTCCACGTTACAGGACAGACTACAGAAAGCAATCATAGTGTTTGAGTAGGGGTGGATGTTGTTCTCCCATAAGTGAAGCATAACGAAAGTGTGTAGTAAGGGCCCGGTGACTGTTCTTGTCTACTGCATAACTCACTGATTCGGCATAGGAGAGTAAGCCTCTCATCTTCATCTTCTAATTGTGGCTTTCATGAATAACTCTGAGGAAATTCTTCTAATTTTTCCTATTTTGCAGTGTATATTTAGGGGAAAAAGAGAGAAAAGACCACAAAGCTTCATTATAAAATATGATTTCAAATTGATACTGGTATTAATTCACATCCCACTGGTTAAAATATATATTTATTTGCAAGAAGTGTAGGCAGTAACTTATAGCTCTTAATTACCTAGAGAAATCCAGTTCTGTCACTAAATTTTCTCTAAAATGTTAAAGGAGAGACGGAATTGGGGCAAAATTAGCACTAAATTCACTCAGCATGCATGGTTTAATCACATTTTTTAGATACGCAAGTTTAGTGTGTATCTATGAATATGTGCATACATTTCTATGCATATATATGCCAATAAAAACCCTTTTGACAAATCAATTCTCCTTCAAGAAATTTATTTTGTAAATGTAACCAATAATTATAAAGGCACAAAATACAAGGTACAAATTTGTTTATTATAATGCTGAATACCAACAATTGGGAATGATTCAATCAATTTTGGTACCTCCTTACCTGAAGTTCTTGAAGGGCTGTCCAAGTATAGCACTACCAAGGTCAGGGAGCACCTTCCAGGGCAGATTCACTGGGTGACAGCCAGTGCCACTGCGCTGGTCTCCTCTCCAGCCTTGTCGGGTGCTCTCAGTGCACTGAAATTTAGCTTTCTGTTTAGTACAAGTGTGCGGTGCAGAATGGTCACACTCGCTGTGAGGAGTCGGTGCTTGTACAGAACGCGTCTTAACTCTGTTTTCGTTCTTACCCTTTCTCCACCTCCCCTCCATGCTCGGTCCCCTCTCCTTTTGCAAAAGATCAACCACCCTACTTGCTATTATCTTTTGCTTTGCCCTGTAATTTATTTGTATGTGGAGTTTCTTATATATGAGAAATGTGGTACTTACGCCTGTAAATGGAAATAATATCTACATAATATGGAAACTTAAGGTGGACTGAACTGAATGAGACAAAATTCTTACATTATAGAAACAATGTACTTGTCATTTTCTATAGTTACCATATAATCCATGAATAGTGATAATTTGACATCCTCCTTTGCAGTGTGAATGCCCTTTCCTGGATACTCTTGGTGTTTGTTGATCTATAATGATGTACATATTGAAGGATATTTATTGTCTTCATAACCTGGCTTTGTTTCCCTCTGCGTTCTCAGAAATTCAAAGTAGCTTGTTCATTATGTTCTCTGAGCCTGTGGTCACTGTCACTATTTTAGTGATGGACAGTGCTCTGCATCCCCCTTTGTTACAGGTCTGTACTTGGTGAGGTACTCTTATTTCAGCCCTAGAGCGCACCTCAGGCCAGGTTTGAAGCTGTTCCACAGTTAATGTGTTGTTCAGGTTGGACTGTGAAAGTACCTATTAAAAGTAGACTGTCTTTTCTGGTTCTATCAGCCCAGATGGTTTGTCTCCAGCCAATGTTCTGTTGTCGGTTCCTGTGAAATTCCTGTTTCAGTTTCTGTTCAGTCCAGAGCCTTACCAGAGATGGTCTGAGACTTGATTCCAAATATCTTGTGCCTTTCTAGTTCTTCCCCTTAGCAGACAGTGACTAAACACAGGATGATACAAACAGCCTCATAGCTAGCTTGACCACCTCATGCTGAGTCACACCTGGTGTTCACACTCAGCTGAGATCAATGCAACAGGGGCAACACCGAGACCATCTGTTAGGACTCGCCTGCTGCCATGGGCTGCTCCTGCCTTGAGCCTCCTCCCACTGACCAGGAATGGTGTGGGACAGAACAGAAGCCCATTGCAACAAGGCCACATAGCTCCATCTGATGGCAGGGTAGGTTTCGAGAATTTACCAGAGGGTACCGGCTTGGGGACAGGGGACACTGAGTTCTGTCCTAGGTTGGATTTTATGAAGGTGGGCCTGGCAAGGGATTTTGAGACTGAATCCTATTCTTATTTACATCTGCAACCCCAACCCCTATTCTGAGGACAAACCCTTCCCACTCCTGTGTTGCCTGAGATCTGGGGAGGGGCAGTAGAAGTAACTCCCTGGTCTCCAAGGCTGACACTATGCTATGTCACAACTAAAGCTTACGATCAAAGGGACAAACATAATTCAAAGGACACACTGCCCTAAGGACAAGGCAGGTGTCAGGAAAGGCTGGGGCCCAAGTCTGTTCCTTTGCTGTAGTGGGATTTTGCCTGGATCTGTGCTGGACCCAGAGGATCAGTATATAGGTTCTAGGCTGGAAGCAAGTATCAGAAGGATCACTCAGTACTGGGTTTTCCTGTACTAGAGCTTGGGCTGGACTCCAAGTCTAAGTGCAGCACTAACTCCCTTTCCTTTCCAACTGTCAGGGCTTGTCTTTGTAATATAACAATGTCCATCTGAGTTTAGTTTGTATATTTTTCAGATTTTGAACTGCTAAAATATGCCAAATACCACTCTGCCATAAAGAAGGATAAAACTGACACATTTGTAGGAAAAGTAATGAACTTTGAGATCATAATCTTAGGTAAAATAAATTAGACACAGCTTCGATATAGCATGGTTTCTTTCTTACGAAAAACACAAAATATTAATAAAGAGTGAAATACAAGACAGAAAAGAGGGAAACACATCATTTACAAAAGGAAGGTGGGAAAGAGACAGCGAACAGCAAGAGAGTGGGGGGGCGGGGAGGAAGAGAACGAAGATGCCGTGTACATGTACCTACTCCCCGTGGGGGATGCAATCACTATGCACAGCAAGTGGATACTATTTTATTTTGAAAAATGAAAATTGGAAGAAAACAATTGCCAAATTCAAATGAGTATCCTATAGAACTTAATGAAAAGTTGAACTTGATTCCATGTGGGTTTGATGAGAAAACATTTCAGGAAGAATTCTTTGAAAAAATATGCATTTTTTTCATTATATTGGCTATTCTTAGAGTGTTACATCATTTTTCTTGAGTAAGAGTGTTTTTCAAGTGCAGTTATTTTCTCTTATGGACAGATAGGATGTAGTGTTCTTTGTCCAAACCACATTTACTGTAAGCAAACTTAATATGTTTATTTTAAAGAGAGAAGGAAAAAAATTTAAAAACAACACAAACAAAACAACACAAAACAACAAAAATGACACAGAATTTCAAACAAAGTGATAAAAAATTAAGTTGTTGTATTACATATTGTTATCTTCAAATTGGTTACTCATATAAGCAAATATAGGCATGTAAGATTGATCAAACAATTGAACAGGAGGATGACAAATGCTCATACTTATTGCCTGCTCATTGATAAACTCTTCCAGTATGAAGACTCAATGAAAAATGTAATTTAGAACTTAGATCTAGGAAAAGTATTTACGTGGCTAAGAATACAGCCCGTCATCCTTTTGGATCAAAAGGATCATCTGAGTTACTATAACTCAGAGGTCTCTAGTTAATAATTATTTGGTCAAATTTGAAGCTTAACTATGGCAATTCCGCTTTATTTCAGTTGGTCTTGTCTCTCTAAACTTGCTTTCATATTCACTGATTCAAATTTTTTCTTCATGTTTATAGTTAGAACTTTAATCATTATTATTTGAATGTTATTTTTATGATTGATTCAATAATTTTGTGGTTCAAAGGTAGTATAAAAAATAAAATGAAATCCTCAATACACTGGTAATGTCTGTTTTCATGGTATAAACAAATTAATAACATTTAATTACAGTATTTTAATTTTGTTATCTTAATTTATTACAGTGAAATATTAAATCTCAAATGTTCAGAAAAAAATTAAAATGAAATTTTACATTTTTATATACATGCATATGCAAAGATTTGAACAAAGTCACAAAAAGAAACTGTGATAGGTATCAGGTATGTCTGTTACCTGGATTCCAGGTTGGTATCAAGCATTTTGTATCAAGAGATTATCAAAATGTTTACTAGAATTTTAAGTAAGATAAGTTTGTTATAGTCAAAGACACATTGCCATTAACCTACCTCAGTATTCTCCCTTACTCCGAGCACGCTTGTCTCGTTTTTGCCGTCTTCTGCAGGACTTCTAGCAGTCTTCTCCACGTCTTTACAAAGTGTGATAGAAAATGCAGTGCATGCTAGTGCCGAGCGTCTTCCGAAGGAAGGAGGCTCCGAAACCGTGAAGCTGTGGCCTCTCCCACTGGATTCCCCAGGTGCATCACTGTGCGACTCCTGGCTCTTCCTCAGAGTGAAAATGTTGAAGAAATGTAAATGTTTTGAATGCACTTAGGACACTGAGCCAAACACACAGCACCACTGAAGACACCCTGAGTGAGGAGTGCTAGAATCGTTTTACAAAGTGGCCGGGAAGACGGGATGCGCGTGCTCACAGGACAGTAGGGTGTTCTGGGGTGATAAAGGGTGAGGTGTCTAATAAATCTTAAAAATTTTAAACATTTACCACATTTTCTGATTGCACTTCACATATCAAACCTCATCAAATGATATATATTACATATGCACAGGTCTCTGTATATCAATTATAGTATAATATGGCTGTGAAAAATAAACAATAAAAATGCCAAGCAGATACCCTAAATAGAGCACATATAGTATGAAGAAAAGGCTAATATAAAGTGTGCAACTTTTTCTCTAGTGTCAGATGCTCAAAGATTTGTTACTTGATCAAATTATCCCTGCACCACTAACACAACGAGATCACATAAAAGCACCGCATCCAAGGCAATTGAGAACACAGAGAGTATCAGCTGTTCCTAACAACTCCCAGCCGGTCCTGACGAGAGTGCAGCTTCACCGGGTAATGGAGTCTTACCCGGAGGTTTGGAGCTTTGTTGCGAAGTACAGGGTTTTCCTGCATCATTTTTACTGTTTTTGTGTTGTTTTGTTCTTGTCCATGTTGTTATTTTGTTATAGTTTTTGTTATTCGCTTTAAAATAAAAAAATTAGAGATCTTTTTGTTAGTTTAATTAAATTTAAATCCAAGATACAATTTAAATATGTGAAATTTAGGGTTCTGATTGTACAGCGATCAATCTCTTAATATACTAACTTTCAGTATTGTGATTTAATATGGAATCAAACAAAATAAATGATATACTTGGATTATCAAATTAAAAAGATCTTCATGTCTTTGGATTTTCACTTTTATTGTTTCCAATTTGAAAATGTTCGCATGTGCTTGTACATGGGTAACATAGTTCCATGTATAATATAGATCCACCATTATAGATGATTTTACAAAAGCTACAATAAGCACGAGATCATTACCACCCAAACTGAAGACATCCCACACTTCTGTAGCTTTTTATTGAAAAACCATTCTACTATTTAAACACAAGTACTATGTTTTAAAAAACCAAACTGAAAGATCTCAAAGTTGTATATTACACAGAGAGTAACCTTTAGTCACAAAATTGAGATGAAAACAAAGGACAGTATCTGTTAATGAAACTGCTAAATGCCAAGTTATTCTTTAACCAAAGTAGTTATTAGCACTCTCTTGCATAAACTTAGCATTAAACAGCATTAAGAGAATGCTTTTTATTAGAGGTTTAGAAATTATGCTATAGTAAACAAATTATTGGCTAGATTCTTACTGACTTTATTATATATTTGAAGCTTAAATGATATAAATGTAGTTAAAGATAAGTAATGATTGTATAATAGTTTATTGTGAAGTTATAACTAAGAGAAAAATTGTTTTATACTTGCGATTTAGAGAAAAAAGTAAACATAGAGAAACCTCACTAATAAAGATTAAACAAGACACAAACAAAAACAAGAAAAAATACTACACATCACATTTCAGTAAGAAAATACAAGATAGAATGAGAGCCTTATATGCACATATTAAAATAGTGAAATTCATAGCAATGACAAAATATTGAAAATGTGCTATTGACAAAGTGGAACAAAAACGCTTATTCAATGTTACCTAGAAAGAAAAATTAAACATGATCTTACCATCTAATTAAAAACTCATTCTCCTATGTAACTCCTTAAAGGAGCTAAATACCTATGTGCACAAAAACCTGTACACAGATGCTTAAAGTAGTTTTTTTCAGTTTCCCGGATTTAGAAGCAACCAACATGCCCTTCGGTGGGTAAATCGGTAAATGGTGATGTGACCAGACAATGGAATACTATTGAGCTCTAATAAAAACTGAACTGCCAACCCACAAAAAGACTTGGAGGGACCCCAAAACCATAACAGTAAGTGCAAGAAGCTTATCTCAAAATGCTGCCTACTGTATTATTTCAATGACACGACACTGTAGAAGCGGCAGCTTTGTGGAAATGGCAGCACAGTGCATTCTCATGGTTAAAAGGGACAGCGATTCATCAGTATGGGAGGTGTTTAGGGCAATGGAACCGCTCTACATGATGTTATGACGATGGAAATGTATGCTTTTTCCAAATCCATAGAATGTAGGAGAGAAGTCTAATTATGCAAGTTATGGTCTTGACTGAAAATGAGATTCACGTAGGTTGGTTACACGCACCTCTTGTGAGGGATGTTGGTAACAGGAGGGGCTACATACTGTGTTGACGTGGAAGACACATGGGACACACCTTTCACCTCAACTTTGCTGTGAACTGAAAACTTTTAAAACAAGAAATTAAACTTCAACTACAAACTTAACAATCGAGTCAGATATTTTGAATGAGCAAATAATGGATCAGAAATCAAGGGGTTTGGTATGAAATGAATATGAATTAAGCGACTGAAAAATTAAAATGTTTTTGCCATTTCACCTTAAACTATATTTTTAATAAGCCAAGGTATCCTGAAAACTAAATAGTGAGTATCTCAAACTATATTGTTGTGAGTCAGAGCCTGCTATTTGCATTCTAATTTCTTTCCCCGGAAAATAGCTGCAAGGTAAGTTAATTTCCATGCTAACTCAAAGCTGGCAGACCCCTTACTGTTAAATCAGAGTTGACAAGAAAACTAAATCAGGGCTTCAGTTACAACACATTTGGCTGTATTTAAAGTCTGTGACGTATGAATGGAAATACAGCCCATGTATTTGTTTACTAGGGTCTTGTGATATAAATCACTCTTAATAGCCACAGATATTTTTGCTGTTCTTAACAAAAATGGAAATGCATTAAAATTCAAATAGAGGTAACTATCTTTTGGAAGGGAGGTACATATACAGGTTTCTCAGATTTATTGTTTGAGACATTGGGAATATACCCTTTCATTCTTAGCCTTGTGCTTGCTGTACAGATTTAGTTCTGCTTGATGTTTAGTTTATTGTATGTGCACTTGGAGCACAAAACAATTAGAGGAAGGACGACCTCTATTGCTGTCTTGGTTACCTTTCTCAACACTGGGACAAAATACCCAAAAATTGCAACTTAAAGGAGAGCTTTACCTTAGCTCAGAATTTCAGAGCAAGGGACAAACATTATGTTGGAAAGACATTGCAGAGGAAAGCTACTCAACTTCTGGCATCTCAGAAGCAGTCAGCGGGGAAGAACCAGAGGAACAGGCTAGTGACTAGCTGTGGCTCCCAAGGTCACACCCCTCCCATAACATTCGTCCTCCTCTCAGGCCCTGTCTCTTAATAGACCATCCAAGTCTGAAATCATCAGCTGGGTGACGAGGTCAGTACCCCCACAAGCTGTCCACTCTCCAGGAGTCTCATAATCCAGGCACGTTCACAATCCAGATGAAACTTCCTGTGAAGAAATAGGAAGAGCTCCTTCTGACTAATGTGGCATGGTGTTTCCGCTGAGTTTTACATGAGCTGTTAGAATCTCGCTGTCTGGTGAGCTGCTGGGCTTGTCCCCTTGCACCGCATATTTCCTTGGGTTACCATGGAAAGAATAAGTGTGGGTTTGGAAGCCAGGTGTTCTGGTCAAGGACTCTCGAGAGTTCAAATTACATGAATATTGCAAAGGAGATATGTCAGTTTGTGCCACCCATATTGCTTGTTTTCTTTGTGTTATTATGTTCTGATATTATTTAACACATTAACCCCTTGTGGCTAAGGAGAATCTACCCCTTCTGGAAAAGCCAGTTCTTATAGGCGGTAAAGTACTCACTTGGATGTATAGTTATGTGTGAACTCACCTGGGTCCGTGCCTCTTGTGTCTGAGATTTTATTAATCCTTGGGAGACAACATTCCTGTGTTAGTCTTCTCCGACCTAGGTTGCAGACATCTAGAGAACACCCCTGCTTGGCCTTGCTATTCCTGTGAAAAATCGTGGCTGTCCTAGGATAGTAACTTTAGTTCCAGTAAGAGAAGAATTTAGACTGTCTTTTATAGCACAGTTTTAATACGGTTTCTTGTGAGACCCTAAACATAGAGCACTGCACTGCTGCTGCACTGTTCCACAGTGAGCCCCAGGAGTTGAGGGTCGTTTTTAGCTGAGAACAGCAGGATGATATGTGGACTTGATGAATTAACGTACCACCTCTACAGCACAGCAGACGCCGCCAAAAGTGTTTGAAGGAACTGAGAGAGATTATGAAGTTTTCTGCCATAAAATGGGAACCAAGAATTATTTCATATTAGTATGGTCTCTTCTGCACCTTCACTCATGAAGATTAAGGGCTCAAGCTTCCCTTCTCTAATTGACAAATTTCTAAAAGAATTAGAGGTGAGCATGAAAGATGGTCCTGCCTTGTCAGATTTTGCATTCACGATGTTTTGGATTTTACATCCAAAATTCAACTTCTGATCTTTTGTCTCAAATCTTCTCATCTTGATTTTGAAATGCCAACTGCAGCCGCCAAGTCATGCAGACAAAACACCTTTAGTCATCATCTCCATGCCTCCCAATTCCATATTCAACCCATTCTGTCAGATGTAACGTATCCAGAATCTATTAACTTCTCAGTAGAGCAGAGTTGTCTAATGGAAATGCAGTGCTAGCCCTACATGTAGTATAAAATTTTCAGGTAGCTACATTAAAAAAGAAGAGATAGCTCACATTATTTTTACAATACTTTTTATTTAACTCAAAGCATTCAAAATATAATTTAAACATGCATTTACTTTTAAATTTTTAAATATTCTGCCCTTTTTCATGGAAGTCTTTATAATCTGGTGTGAATTTTATACATAGAGCCAATTTCAATTCAGATTTTGCACATTTCATGTGCTCAATCATAGCAGGCCTCTGAGCTCTCATATGGAGCAGCGGAGCTCTAAATGATAATTTCCTAAGATGTCCTTTTGCCCTTCCCTTTTACATTTTAATCTCACTCAAGATGCTAGTAAGAATCCTTATAAAATCTTTCAAATATATAAAGCAGGTCTTTGTAATATGTGATCACATCATACGGCTTCTCATCTCCAAAGTCTTTAGTAGGTGATGATTTCATCTGGAAGCAAACAGCACTAGGAATGTTTGTAAGATGCTCACTGGTTGTGCTGCTGCTGTCTTTGACCCCATCTCTTGTTTGTTTCCCTCTTGCTAGCTCTTCTCCAGGCCCGCGTCATTCTTTACTCTTCCTCAGACAAACCTGGAATGTCCCCACGTCAGTGTTTATGCCCTTTTCCTTCCTTTTGGTGGAAACTGTCTTTCCTCAGATTTTAGGTATCCATGTGATCTTCCATTTCTTTGAGGTCTGTTGACAAATTTCCTTTTATCTGTGATCCTCACATCTTTCCTGATCTGTCTCTGGTAAATTTTAATCTTCCTAAATCAACACCAATCATGTTAGTAGAAAAGCATTTATTTCCTTTATCATAGTTTCTTTATTTTTCTAAGCTTCAATACTATCTTTCATATAATATGTATATTTCTTTTTTGGTGTCTCATGGAAGAAACATGAGTGTATGTGCCTTAATATTTATTTGCAACTGCAATATTGAGAACAATGCCCAGTATAGCAGTAATTTAATAAAGATTTATTAAATGAATGTTAAGTGGAGTCTGGAGGTGATAATTTCTGTACTTTGCAGAAGTGGCTGGTATTCAAATCAATACAAACAGAACAGCACTGATTCATTTCTCCAGTCTTTATTTGATTATATACAGGTGTGGCAGTGGGAATGGTCACTCTGGGCAAGGTGTGGTTTATCACTGGTAGTGTTTAAAATTGCCAGTGTATGTTGATAATGATAGGCAGTCTGGGTTTTAGTAGAAGGTTTTTGGCCAGGCATGGTGGCACATGCCTGTGACCCCAGCACTGGGAGGCAGAGGCAGGAGGATTTGTGCAAGTTCAAGACCAACCTGGGCCACAAAGTGAACTGAAGGGCAGCCTGAACTGCATAGTGATATACTCTCTCAAAAAAAAGAAAAAAACCACTTTCTTCAGTCAGTGCATCATTGCTGCTTTACGCTGCCTTCACTGATCTCACTGCCCTTCCTTCCCTAGCCTTTCAGCCCCTGAAATTAACTCTTACTATATCTTGACAGAAAGACTACACAAAGCAGAACTCAGCCAGTACAGACAGTTTATATGAGCTTTATGGCTGGTCTTGAACCTGAAAAGAAGGAAAGATTTCACACAAATCTGATATCATTTCTGAATGACATTTTTCTTCCCATTAGGAAGTTTTTGGGTTTTTTTTATCTAACCAACACTACGTAACAATGAGAAAAGGGAAATCTGACAAAGTGTTCAAATATCTAATAAAAAGGTGATAAATATCAAAGGCAAATTTTAAAGTGCAAATGCGAACCTTGGGATCCCAGGGATCTATCCAGCTGACAAGGTGCTGTACTTTCCAACCTTTTAAAAATTTCAGTGTGATACAAGTAGATGATTAACAAGGAATAAACATGCTCTTGGGGCTTCCATGTAAATAACAAAACTTTGTAACAAAATAGAGAATAGCAATAATTCATACACTGTGTCTCATAATCTTAAAATGGTCAAAGTGTTACTCAGAGCACAAGGCAAGACAAAAACACTCTCTCTGAAAACGAGGAAACAGAGATGAAAGCAGAAAATTTTCTTTGCCAGGAACTACGAGAAATAGTACAAATGAAACAAATTAGCATATGTATTCAATACTTTTGAAATCACGAAACAGACAATTCGGAAAATTATTCAGAGTTCTCCTTACTTTACATCTATCTATCGTACATCCCCTTTGTCCTATCTCTGTGTCTCTCTCCTTTTCTTCTCTATCTCTCTCTAAAACTTTCCACTTAAGAAAAACCATGTCATAGTTAAGCTTTGTGCCTAACTTAGTTTACTTAAAATTATGCTTTCAAGTTATATCTATTTGCCAACAAGTTTATCTTTCTTCTTGGCAGAGTCGTATTTTATTGTGTATAAACACCATATTTTTCTCTCCATTCATCTGTTGATAGGCACATGCCTTTTCCAAGATGTAGCTGTTACAAATTGTGCTGCGTTACACATAGGTATGCATGTGTCCGTGTCATCTGATGGCTTTAATTTTGGGGTGAAGTATCTAGAAGGGAGTTAGCTGTGTCAAATGGAAATTTTGTTTTTGTTTTCGCTTTGCTTTTAGCTTTTTGAGAAATAGCCATGCTGATTTTCATGGTGTTTGTACTAGTGTACATTCCCTCCAGTGATGTGGAAGAGTTTCTTTTCCCCCATATCTTTTCCAGCATTTTGCCAGCATTATGTGACTTTTTGATGATAGCCATTCTTTTTTGAGGTAAGATGAACTTTCCATGTTACTTTAATTTGTATTTAACTAACAGTGCGTGATGTTAAGCCTTTGCACATATTTATTAACCATGCACACCTCCTCTTCTGAGAAGTGTCCTTCATTCCAGTGTTCATTTTCTGATTGTTTTATTTTGAAAAGTCTTTGCTTTTAGTTATTTACATATTCTAGATGACAATTGACTGTCAAAAGAACAGTTGGAAAATTTTCTTCCCACCCTCCAGTCTGTCTTTTCACTCTGTTCATTGTTTCTTTTGCTGTGCAGAAACTTTAATTTCTTTTCACTTTTCTTGGTAAACGTTTACAGTACAAAATGATCACATTCACTGTAGGGGATTTTGGTGCATTTGTGCAACATGTTTCAGTTCCCGACTTCCCCCTCCACTCGCTTTTATTTACCAGTTTCAGAAATCGTTTTTATAAGACCTTATAAAATCAATTATATAGGCAGCTTTTTATATGTATATGCAATTTGAAAACAAGACTATGAGTCAAAGAAAATATAAGAAAATATAAAACATATAAGATCATTGCACTAAGTCAAGGTATACTTTTAGATACAATTGTCTACCATGAATCACTTCTTAAAATTTTCTCTTTTGTTTTATACATATATATATATATATATATATATATATATTCTCATATATATTCTCATATATATTCTCATATGTATATATGAGAAACCAAGTGACATTTACACTTGTGTGTTTGTGTCTGAGTTACTTCATTTAACATTATGGTCTCAAGGTGCATCCACTTTAATTTGATATGATCCCACTTTGTGATGTTATCTTATTTCTTGTGTCATTGATGTCCTCTTCAGAAAATCCTTAATGCACTGTGTCTTCAAGTGTTTTACCTATTTTAGCTTTTAACAGATTATGTGTTCATGTTTTAATATTTAGATTTTTGGTGCATTTGTATTTTAGTTTGTACATGGTGAGATATATGGAACTAGACTCCATCTTTTGCATGTGGATATCCAATTTTCTCAGCACCATTTACTAAAGAAGATCTTTCCTCCAGTGTAAGTTATTGGCCTATTTATCAAAGATCAAATAACTGACTCTGCCAAGGGTAGTTCCTTCTATTCAGTTCTATTGATCTACATGCCTGATTTGTGGTAGTATCCTGCTGTTTTAATCATAGTGGCTTTGTGATATAACATCAAGTCTGGAATTGTGCTGTCTCCTGCATTGCTTTTATTGTCCAGGTTTATGTGTGCTCTGGGTCACTTCTGATTCTGTATGAATTTTAGAATTATTTTCTATAGCTCTATGAGAAATATTATTGGTATTTTGATAAGGATTGCATTAAATCTATGTATCTAGTGTGAAATAGGGCCATTTCGATTATTTTGGTTCTGCCTATGTAGGAACATGGGATATTTTCCCATTTTCTGAGGTCTTAATTGATTCCCTTTTCAGAATTATATAACTTTCATCGTTTTCACATCCTTACTTAGTTTAATTGCTTGGTATTTAATTTTTGTTGTTCCTATTGCATATAGCCTTGTTTTCCAAATTTTATTCTGTGATTTCATTATTAGTGTATAGGAATCCTATTGATTTCTATGTGTTTATTTTGTATCCTGCTTCATTGCTGAGCTTGATTATTAATTCTAGGACTGTCTTGGTGAAACTTGGCATCATCAGGTCATTTAGGCTCTTCCTGTTTTTCTGATGTGGGCACTGAGAACTGTAAACTACCCTTGTAGGACCACTTTCATTATGTCCCATAAGTTCCAGGATGTTGTATTGTCATTATCATTTAATTCTAATAACTGTCTTAATCCTTCTTCAGTTTCTTCTGTGACCCATGGATTATTCAACAAGGTGTTAGGTAATTTTCATATCTTTGCCTTGTTTGTGTGATTTCTTTCACTATTACTTTATAGTTTCATTGTATTGTGATCGGATAATACTCATGGTAAAGTTTCAATTCCTTTGCACTTATGTAAGCATGATTCACTAGCTAGTATGTGGTCTGCTTTAGCAAAAGTGCTGAGCGCTGCCAAAAAGAATGTGTATTCTGTTGTTCTTGAGTGGAACACTCTGTGTACATCTATTAAGTGTGTTTGTATAAAAGTTTGCTTCAACTCTGATATTTGTTGATATTTTGTTGAATTGATTTATTCATTATAGTTGAGTATTAATGTTTACCTGATCTTTTGTATAATTATAGTGGTGTTTATCTGATATTTTATGTCCACTACTGCTTATTTTATGAGCTTGAATGCACCATAATTTGTTGAGTATATGTTTATAGTTGCTATATTCCTGTTAAATTGCTCTATTAACCAATGTGTAATGTCCTCCTTTTCCTCCTTCAATCAGCTTTTCCTTAAAATCCATTTTGTCTGAAAATAAGTTAGCTACTTCTATGTGATTTTGGGTCCCTGTTGGATATAATAGTGTTTTCCATGTTTTGATATTTAGTCTAGGAATTCTTTTTTTGTTAAACATGTTTCTTTTATACAATATACAGTTGGGTTTTGTCCTTAATCAATTCTGCTAATCTTTGTCTTTTGCTTAATGAATTGAGACCATTTACATTGATAGTTATCATTGGTAGATACTGATTTATTCCTGTCATTGTAGTGTTTATCTGTTGCTTTTTGCTTTCTTTCTCTTTTACTTAATTGCTAGCTCTGTCTGATGTATTCATTCTGTTGGGCTTTTTGCCATTTTTAGCTTCATTTTCACTTTCTAGAATATCTGTCACAATTTGTGTAATGGTTAATTGGTAATCATGAATTTCTTTAGATGCTCATTATCATGGAAGTATCTTATTTCTCCATAAATTTTCAAAGATAGGTTTGCAAGGAGTATCAGTCTGGGTTTGAAGTTTTTTTCTTTTAGAGGTTAAAACACTTCACACTCTCCTTTCCCCTCAGCTTTGTGTTAAGAAATGTGCTATAATTATGATGGGTTTTCCTTTATAGATGAGTCATTGCTTTAAGAGCTTTTAAGATTCTGTTCTTATATTGGATTTCTGGTATTTTTGTTATGTTGTGGCATGGAATGTTTAATTTTTTATGATCATAGTTATTCAAAGTTCTATTTGCCTTACTTAACTGTCTTACTCAATCCTTACTCAATGTCTGGAAAATTTTCTGCTGTTATTTCTAGAAACAGGCTTTTTATGCCCTTTGTGTGGTCTTGATTTTTCATTAATTCCAACTATGCTTATATTAGTTTTCTTTGAGTCATCTAGCAGTCATTGGATACATTTTTCATGGCCTCTTGTTTTTAAGTTAACTGTCATAAATTATGTGCTAACCAGAACTCTGTCTTCTAGATATGACACACTGTCCTCACTTCGACCACTTGTATTGCCTTTACATGCAATTGTATTTTTAATATCTTGGATTTCTGCTGGGAACTCTTTATTGGAATCTTTTTCTCTTCTACACTGGCTATTTAAGGTTTACATTTTTTCTTTAGCTCTATCAGATTTTTATTAGCATCTTCTCTGGACTTGCTGATCAATTATTTCCTTAGAGTCATTATCTTTTCATTTATATCTTCTTTGGATTCACCGAACACCTTATTGTTATTTCCATTAATACTCTTTCAAACATTTCTTCTGCGTGGCTGATGATTTCCTCCCCCTTTCTCCCACCTGGGTTTAGGGATCTGGGAGTCCTTAGAGGTGTTTTGTTGCCTTGTATTCTCATGTTTCCATTTTTTGTTGGTTTGTTTTCTTTTTTGGTTTTGTGGCCCAGTACCCTGTTCCTCTGAAATGGGTCAAAATATTATGTATGACACCCTGGTAATCCAGGTACTGGCATGGAGAGAAAATCAGTCGACAGCAACAAGTCAGCTTGTGTACAGTAGTGAAGTAATTGACAACAACAGCATAGTGTATAAACTTGATACTGACCAACCCTACAAATCACTCACAGACCACTCTTAAGAAAAGATGTTTATGATTTCTGTGTAGACACTTCAGCAACCCAGAAATTGAGCTATAGTAAACTAGACATCTAATTTCTGCTAAATGTAGGAAGTAGTGCAAGAGCTCAAGAAGATCACCTGACTAAATGTCATCTCCTTATGAAGCACCATTTTCAAAGATTACACCACTAAACCTGGCCTCACAACACAGAATACAGGCCCAGTGACCTTCCTAATATGAGTTGAGCTTCTCAGGGGATCTCCAATCTCTGCTTAGTGCCTATCCTTTTCAAGCATGTTTCCCAAGGGTGCTCTACCCAGTCTTTGAGGTACGATAATGTGTCAGTCCTGGAGGGAAATTCTCCTCCAGAGTGTTGGTTTTGTCCTCAGTGAGGTTGATCTGGTTATTATCTGCCTTATACTGGGGAGAGCCATGCAGCAGCACTGGCTTGGCCACTGCTCTTCATTCCCACAATGATGCACAGAGCTGCTGCCAGCAGAGAGCCTGGCCAGTGTGACCTCACTCCTCTTAGCCCCGGTGGGGGGGCTGGGCAGGGCATCCCTCCTCATTATGCCTCTCCAAATTTGTTTCTCTCTGTAGAATTTTATTTTGTTTTCTAAGATAAGAACTAAAGAATGTTATTAGCACAGTGATGTACTGTAGATATCACCTAACAGTTCTCATTCTATATGAATGATGCCTATTTCATTAAATATTCAATTTCACATGTGTTGTAAGTCACTGCTGGACATTAATAAAGTTATGTTAATATCTCTCATGTATGTTTGACTTACAATTTCTTTTCATTTTTCAATATAGGTCACCAGTTTTAAGAGGAAACACTAACACATAACAGCACGAAGGCAATACTTATTACATGACAATTTAAATGAAGAGTAAATTCATGAATCTTTTGTTCTTCCTGCTTTTCCTCCCAGCAACATGGTGACCCATTGTGAACTAACCATGTGGTTGTATGGCCTTAACTTTCTTTTCTCTTTCTTTAATTAAACCTATATGAAGGTAGTTTACCCAAAGAGTTTTTTTCTGCTTTGAGGGATGAAAGAAATACATTACAGTAAGAGTAAAATATATGAATTAAAAATAAGGTTGACACAATTTTTTATTAAAACTTAGCTAACAGTCAGAGTACCATCTTCCTTTTCTGGTTGTGTTATGTTACAAGAAAATGAGAGAAAGTAATTTAGTGAAAAAAAGAAATTCTCCTTACCACCATTTGTTATGGTAGAAAATAAAAACTGAATTATATGAGCAACAAGAACAAAATTACTTCAGCACAACTTACTCAAGGCTCTGTAAATATAAAATTACATTTCTTCAAATTCCCACCATTCAAATTAGGAAAAAATATTGATGAAGTATGTCAGATGACAATTTTAGATCAATTTGCTTCATTGTTCAGTGTATTAAATACAAAAATTATCCTGATCAAAAAACATTTTAAGTAAACACTGTGATTCTATTTCTGCACTTTGGGATGTTAGTAATATCTGATATCTGTTTAAAACTATGTAAGCTTTAGTCTTCTCTAGCCAGGTTCTCTCTCTGTCCATGATAATACCATGTTATATTTTTGTCAAGCAAATAAACCTTTAAAAGTGAAAGGAAAGATGTTATTACATTATGCTTTACTTATACAAATAACTCTCTACAGTTTATGTCTAAATCATCAAAATTAAGTAAACTAATTCTCAGTTAAACACATTACGCAAACACTTAGGAAGAACATCTATTTGTCATTCCTTGTCAGTGAGTAACTGCTACTGTGTTAGATTATTGACAGTACAGATGAGTAACTAAGATGAAATTATTAGACTGAAGAGTGACTTCATTTTAAGTCCTTGATAACCAAGACCAACATAAGGAAAGAAGTATTTCAGCAAAGCACAAACCAGTGTATCTGATGCACAACTATTGCTATTAGCAAAGAATTTAAAACAAAATTATATTATGAAATTTTTCATCAGATCATTGATTGAGGGGTGACTCAAGTAAAAAAGTAAAATATCTTGATTTTCCTATAAATGGAAAAATGAATCAATTGATTCCTTATTGAAAAACCATTTGCCATTCTGATCTATGATTTATTAAATCTTTAATATTTAAGAAAAAGTTTTGGATATTTGTAATATTCAAGATTTGGAAGCTCCATATTTCTAAATCTTATGCTAATGACACTAATCATCAAATCATATGGAATTTATTGATTTCTTTTTGAGAACTTTTGTCTGTTTAATGTTATTTTCATATATGTCAATATAGTTAAATTAACATTTTGGTTTAAGAAAGAGACAATTTACATTAACATAACCTGAAAATGTTATTTTTTATAAATTATCATTTCAATGTTTAAGTCAAATAAAATGCAAGTTGTAACATTATGTGTTTAGCTTTCCATGTGCTTATCCTGTGGTAAGGAGGGCCACAGCATGAGTCACTGTCTGTCCACTCTCAGTAGTTTTGTTTTCTATTGCAAACACCCACTTACATGTTTTTCCTAAGAGCTCCTCCCACACACCCATTAGTGCAATCTATTCTAATCATAACTGTGCAGTGTAATTGCCTTAATGATTTTCTAAACTGTTGGAACTTAAGGCTGGATCCCATCAGCTTTTTTTTTTTTTTTTTTTTTGAGACAGGGTCTTGCTATGCAGTTCAGACTGGCCTTGAGCTCACTTTGTAGCCCAGGCTGGTCTTGAACTTGTAACAATCCTCCTGCCTCAGCCTCCAGAGTGCTGGGATTACAGGCATGCACAATGCCCTGCTCCTGTCACATTCTAGAATAAAAATATGCTGTTGAGAATTCTGGTGCTTTTCTGCAGGCCCTTCTTTTTTATATGCCTCCCGCTCACCCAAACTCTACAAGTTTTTAGAATCTTAGTTTACCACAAATATTTTTAAATCTCATGGTTTATTCATGAGGCAGTACTTTTATTTATTGTCCTGGGCACTCAGTGCCCTTTCAAGGTGGAGAGTTGCACTTCATAGAAAAGTTTAATTGTGGAATGTCTTTGATAATTTCTGCATAGCATTTATTCTATTTTTTTGTCTTTGTACCACGTATCAGATAGTGTACTTTTAGATATTGTGATTTTACTAAAAATATTCATATTTTCATTTTAAAACAATTTTTCCTCTGCTCATCTTTTTCTTTTTTCTTAATTTTTATCTTGTCTCCAGTTTACTGTGTATTTATTAATTTGGGGGCCCACGCTTAATATGCCAAGGGTTCTCCTGAAAAGAAGGCCTTGAGTCATTGTCAGTATGTTCTTTTCATTAAAAAAGCTGTAATTTTCCTCTACAAAGGAAGACTTTTTCTGTCTAAACCATTTTTCTTCAGTTCTACTGAAAAACAAAATTCTGTTGTTGCCTCTCACATTCTCTGAAGCCTTTTCTTCTGTTTTTTTCTGCTTTTATAAAAGCATGATTTTATGGAAGCTGATTGTTAATGTTTTCAATGTTGTAAATGTACATTTTGAAAGTCTAGATTAATTTTTCAGAAAATTAAATTAAGTGAAAAAGTTTTAAATTTTATTAAAAATTCGATTACTCTGAGGGTACAAGAACTTACCAATATCAATTTATTTTCTGGAACATTTTTTACCTTCTAGCATTATGTTTTGTACAACTTATGCAATTATTATAGTTTTAATTTTGCCAAAATTTGTTATGTATACCTCATACTTTCAGGGACACACTGTCATGAGAGACAGCAATGTCTGACTTGTGCACCCGCCTTTTCCCTATAATTATTCCTCCCATTTGTCCTAGCCCTATCAATCCGTGGTAAGAGATGATTTGAGTAACAAAAATACATTAAGATCATTATATATAAGGGAATATACAAAGAGCTAACTAATAATTCAGGCACCGACAGTGCCCTCAGAATGCCGTATAATGTAAAATAACAGATGTTAGTTCATGAAAACGTAAGGCTAGAGCCAGGAAGATACAGGTTCAATATTCGGCTCCTTTATTTACCAACTCTCAGAAATTAGATGAGGATTCAAGTGTCAGCTTCTTGATGTGCAAAATAAGCAGTCAAATGCACACTACTTACAGTCACAAAGGGTGCCCACTGCTTATATTTTTAAAAAGACTTTCTGCAAGCAATATTTCTGTTATCAATATTTAATGTCGTGTTCACTTTCTTTGTACCTTTTGGAAAACTATCCATTCCTCCAGATCTTGAATTCAGAAGGGTACTGAGCCCAACACTGTGGAACATACATATAATCATAGCACTCTAGAAGGCTAAAGCAGAAGGCTCACAACTTTGAGTTCAACCTGGGCAATTCTGACATTAGCAAGACCCTGTCTGAAAGTACAAAAGGACTGGCAGTGCAGCTCAGTGCGAAGGCCCTGGGTACTTGAAGATTTTAGCCCTTGGTACTGAAAAGAAAGAGAGAAAAGGAGAGAGACAGAAAGACAGAGAGATTGAGACAGAGACAGAGACAGATTTAGGAACAGAGAGAGAAATAAGCTGACAGTAAAATGTATTAATAAATATTGAAAGCAGGGCAAGTAATGATATCTAGTGTGCTCTTTGGAACAACAGTGATTTTTAAAAGTGAGATCAAATTGTAGGTTTTCTTTGCTGTTTTACACATGAGGTGAGTTATAGATTTGTGAATAAACCTTAAAGACATTAAAGCAATGTAAAATATTGGGTAATGTGAAATTATTTTTATTGAAGTTCATAAACTTTACAAACTGAGACAAATATCCTTAAACCATTTATTTTAACAAGCACTGAGTGCAGCAATTCTGTACCCAAGAATGATATTTGAAATTAAACTTTCGCATCTCAAGTGACCTTAATAGCAGTTTTACAGTTCATAAATTTTGTACAATGTTGCTCTGTGGAGTAGTTTTAATAAATCTTGATTGTGCTGTAAACATTAGAGCAAATACTTGAAATGGCATTTCTAGTTCTAACAACACAAACGTAGAGTGGGTTGCCTCTGCCACACGTAGTGTTTGCCATAGAGTTCATGATCTATTAGACATAGTTTCAGCAGGAAAAAAGAAGCACAACAAATTCTTTATCCTGGACATTGGGAAAACATACCAATGCCTATTGTGCACATATATTCACAACAGATTTAACAGACACAAAACCTTGCTTAACATGGACAAAATCAAATTTGGTAATATGGTATGGATATTAATATTGCATGATATGGAAAGAGAATATATTAAAATGTGAAAGTCTTCGCTCTTGTAGTAACCTTTCTGCATGCATTGCATTAATATTTAGCACAGTGGTTATGCTACTTGAAATCTCTATTTTTATTATAATTTTATTCACCCAGAATTTTAAATTTTTGATGATATTTGGAGAAAAATAATGAAACTCTTTATGTTGCCTAGAGAAAACTCATCCACAAGAGTACATTGCTATGAAAAGTATAATGTCAACTGGAAGCAAATGATAGTGCAGAAATTCATTACATATCAACTTCACCATTGTGTTCATTATAACATTTCACATGACTCATAAAGACATGGCATGAATTTTTAAAATTATGATGAAGTAATAAAATAAATTTTGAATGGACTAAAAGCAAGAAGTGAAGTACTCAAGTTATGTATCTTGATTTTTTTTAACTCATGCCATTCCCCACTCCAATTTCCTTTGAAAAATTAAACTAGATCCTTCTAATTGAACAATCTAAGAGATTAACTTCTTGATATAGTTTCATGAACCTAAACATCATTCATATGATGTTTTCTTTCTTTGCTTACCTGATATGATAAGAAAATTCTTACAGCAAACCACCTCAGTTGCATAATTTTTTTCTTTCTTTGTTCTGTTATCCACTGCTGTTTTGAGGATTTGAAAATTAACACTTTAATTTTGTTTTTAACTGTGTTATAAAGGAAAGTATCCTCTTATACATCTCAGAATCTGAATGCCACACATTATATTTCAAATAACTTGTAGCTCTATTTGTTTCCTTGGGCGTTAGTTCTTTTATCTCAATAAGGAACATCTGTGTTTGGTGTTGATATTCTTCCAGTGTCGAGGGTTGGGTTTGTCCTCGAGCATTGTTTATATTTGTCGAGGATTGTTTATATTTGTATTTGAAATTTTTTATTTATCTTTCTACTTGTTTACTTAAGTCTCAGTTGGTAACTGAAGGATAGGAGTTGACTCCTGTGTGAGTAATGCCTCCCTTTCAGGAGATAGCTTTTATCTGGGAAAGCCCAGCGTCTCTTGTTCTGTCTCTGCACCTTGTATTATAGCCTGAATTGACTGCACCACTATTTGCTGTTTCTGCAAGTGTCCACTCGTACTACTTCCCATCTATGTCAAAGGACATAGCTTCTCCCACGTTATCTCACTCCTAGCAAATTTCCCATTGCCCTTTCCAGTTTTCATCCGTTGATTCTGGACTTAAGTTTCCCCATATCATTTCATCCTTAAAAAATCAATCTTCTTCAGCACTTGTCCTAGATATTTATTTCTTCTGATTTTACCTCTTTGTCGATTTGGTTGTTTTCAGACATTGTATAAAATGTCTTTATTTAAGGCTACAATGCCTCATTGTTCTATTGTTTATTGGGTTTATCATATTAAAATGATTTTTTCTGTTACTTAAAGGAATTTAGCAAAGGATGATGTATGCCCTATCTTAATTCAATGTAATGTTTAGTTTACAGACTAGCTAGTGAAGACAGCAATCTTAATTTCATAGATCTATGTAACTGCCTTCTGACATAAAGCTTTATAATGACAATATTTCTTATCACTTATCCAATACAATGAAAAGAATGGAAAAGAGAAATGAAGGCTTTTTGAGGATTGCAGATTCTCAACTTGGAGGTTTGAGGACTAGGTTGCAAAGTGTGATGCACAGAAAAGGATTTGGCCTTTAATAACCATGTGGAAAACCTCATTTTTTAAAAGAATTATTCATATGCAATTGTTTGCTTGTTGTAAATACTAGTCTTTAGGAAGTGGACTTTTCTAAAGATATTTGAAACCATTTCATTATACACTTTTAGTAATGCCACTTAAAAATTTCTCCAACTAAAATGGTTATTTGACTATGAAAAAATGTTACACTGGGTAAAATTCCTATGATTTACACTGACAAATTTATAGGGATCCATTTTATTTACATTATCAAATTGTTTAAAGCACTTTTTACTAATGTTATGGTTAATCAAAGTAGTAAATTTATTATTAGCATCTTTGTATAAATAAAAATCTCAGTGAAATATATAGTGATTTTAGGGTTTATATTTGTACTATACTACAAGTTAAACATACTATAACCACATTTTGTCCTTTGTAGCTAAAAGACATCAAATGGCAAAGTGGGGTAGATTACATTGCAGTTACTGTTAGTGAAATAATTCCCTTAAGGGCACCAAGCTTGACCTTCGTATCAAGCCCCTGAAAACCTAGGATGCCTACTGAGAGACAGAAACATGCAGAATAGATTCATCACATCAGTGTTTCCTATTGGACACCATGAGTAGTAGGAAACAATAAAAAATTGAAGTTTAGTACCATTCCATCTTTGGATTCATGTTCTCCAAGGAAATGAATGAGTCTAGATCTTTTAAACACTAATTTCTTCTGGATGAAAGGAAGGGTGTTCACACTTCTGAAAGCTAGTTGGAAGTGTCTAGTGTTTATAATTATTTGATGGTGTGTATAATTTTTGATGGCAGTATATGTCCCTTGCATATGGCATCTAGATTATATGGTTCCCAACTACTACTTATGATCCAAGAATGACAAAGAGAGTAACGACCTGTGGTTTACCAGAAAGCAAGAGGTGAGTTCTTGGAGATACATCGTTTTCTGCCAGAATGCATCACAATAGCTGAAACTACTATAGTCTCTTGAAGTGATCCAGGACTCATTAGTATGTGTAGCTCGCACAGAAATAAGGTCAATTACTTCACAAATTACTGATTTCATCTGCAAAGTATAGGAGTTCTAAGTTCCCCCATTCAATTTAAAATTCATATTAATAAAAAAATAATTCTGTTCTTTGTGGTGACAAGAATAAACTCATTGACTCTGGGCAAGGTGAACTAAAAGTAGAACGAAGGTTATTCAAGCCCAGGGCCTTGAATGGCTACCTTGACATGTGAACCGCAACTTGACGCAGGGTCAAAAAGGGTCAAGGTGACTGTCTTGGTTCCTTTTCTCATTGCTGACACAAAATTCCTTATGCCCAATATCAAGGAAGAAATGGTTTATTCAGCTGACAGTTTGTAACAATTGCAGTCCCTAATCAGCTAGCTCCAGGGCAGGGTGGCGTGGCAGAGGGGCAATCATTCATAGCAGCAGAAGACAGCAAAAGCAACAAGAGCAAAAGGAAGGAGCAAGCCTCTATTCCTCCCTTATACTGTATGCAGGCTGCCTGCCTTAGGGTAGGTTGTGGCACTCACACCCCCAATTCCAGCACTAGGAAATAAACCAAACACAAAGTCTAGATTCAGCTGTCTCTGGCCCATCTCTCATGACCTTCTGAGGTTTGGGGGGGACATCAAGACACAAATGGTATCTTTCCTGCCTTCGCCACACAAAGACTCATTCACATCCCTTTATTCAAAAGGCATTTAGTCAACCTCTAAGAGTTGCTAAAGCCCTAACTATTTCAGCATTGCTGAAGAGTCCAAGTCTCAAGTCTCCTTCAAGATGTAAGGCAAACTCTTAGCTGCAAGTCCTTCTGCAAATGAAAAGTTAGACACTTTTAATATTGAATGGCATAAGATAAATATTTCCATCCAAAAGGTTACAAACAGGGGGGTACAAAGGAATGGGACCAAAGCAAGTCCAGAGTCCAGCAAGGCAAATAGTAAGTTCTGTTGTTCCATGTTCAGCATCCAAGGAAATCTGTGGCAAGTTGTGAACTCCAAAGGGCTTCGGTGATGTGGCTCCCAAGTGCTTCTGGTGGTTACAGCTCCCACGACTCCTCTTGTGCGTGCCATCATCCCTCCTTGCAGGTTTCATCAGACAAGCCACATTCCTGGCTTGTCCAAATTTCTTGGTGCTGCACTGCACCTTTGGCTTCACACCAACATCTTCACCCACTTCCCTCTCAGGGGTGCACTACCTGGCCTCCCAGGCCTTCTGAAATTGGGGTGTAAGCTTCTGAGTTCCACAGCTCTTGCATTCTGCATGTGCCTAAAGCCAAGACCACATGGGTGATGATAAGGTCTGCTGCCAGCCTCAGCAGTAGCCAGGCGTCCTTCTCACTTGCATATAACGATCAAGTGCCTAGTTCACTGAGCACTCGGAGTCCAGTTCCAAGAAATATATTGTCTAAACCACCACCATTCTGCAACATGGTGCTTCCCAACTTTCTTCTCAAAGCGAAGAGTTCCATTTTTGCAATTTTGAGGTGGCAAAGGTTAGAGTTCCACGGCTCCCTGTGATGCCCTCAGGCCATTTTTAAAATTATCCAGTTCCTTCTCAGAAATTAGGGTCCCCTCTGCTCTATCTTTATAGTATGCAGTGTTACTAAGAATCCCTTCTGGTCAAACTAACAATGTTTTAAATGGTTTTTGGGCTCTTTCCTCTTGGTTATCAACATAGATAGGCCTAAAATCTGCCAACAGGAGCCACGCCACTGTTTCAACATTTGACTGCTTTTAAATTTCTTCTACAAAATTGATTAATTCACCACCCTTAATCTCAGTCTCAGGCAAAGTCTCTTGACATGAGCAAAATGCAGACAAACTTTCTGCCAAGACATAACACACATCATCTGACTCCAACAGCAAATGCAGTCCTTCTTCACATTAGAAACCTTCTGAGGTTGGTCTTTATTGGCCTTCTGGTCATCTGAGCTCTGATCAGAATTTCCTATACAGAACAGCCCAAGGCCTTCCAGATCTACTCTTTCCAGTGACATCTCTGAAGCTTTCCAACCTCTTCCCATAAGCCATTCACAAAGGCTGTTGAACCACATGGTCAGGGATAGTCACACCACTTCTCTGGTACCAAATTCTGTCTTGGTTACTTTTCTCATTGCTGAGACAAAATACCTGATGCCCAAAATTAAAGGACAGGTTTATTTAATTCTTAATGTGTAGAGGTTTCAGTGCATAATCAGCTGGTTCCAAAGCAGGGTCACATGATGGTAGGATGACAGAAGACAGCAAAAGCAGCAAGAGTGAAATGGAAGGAGCGTGCCTCTTTACCTCCTGTATACTGTATGCAGACGCCCCCCAGGGAGCGTGCAGCACGCACAGCCCCAAGCCCAGCACTAGACAATAAACCAAACACACACTCTAGATTAAGCTATTGCTGAAAAGCCCGTTCCACGTGACCTCATGAGGCTTTGGGGCTATATGCAGACACAAACCATAACAGTGACTAAATATTTAGAGACATGTATCTAAGCACACATGGAACAACAATCAAAGTTAACAGCAAATTATTGTAAAATCATTCTTAAATAACTGGGAACTATTGCCCTGAGGAAAGACAGCAAGGCACGCTCTGAGGGCGTTTGTGTATTGCCGAAGAGAAAGCATCAGCCAGGTGAAGAGCCCAAGTACCTACATGCAGTCTCTGCTGGACCTAAGGCTTTTCATGCCTCCAGGGTCGGGATCCCCTGAGGGAGTCTGAAAGCCATAAGGGTCAGAAGCTCTTTGAGGGTTCTAAAGTGCAGCCAATACTGGGAAGTACAGGCCATCCCGCTACTGAATGTGTGACTTTTCAGGAATTTCCTTCACTCATTGATAAAGGAACTGTTAACCAATTCATCCTTCTAGGGTGGGAAGGGTAATTACAAAAAATGTGATATGGAAGCATTTCAAAGGACTAAAGTGAAGCTTAAAGATAGGGAAGTTATTACTGCTTTTTGAGACTCTGAAAGGAGTATTAAAATTTTCTGTGTAAGGTTAAAAGTATGCTAATGGCTAGATATTGAAAGATTAAATTCTTTAAGTAATTTGAAATCCTAACTGTACTTCCAAGCACGATTGTCTTTATTTTGTTCTCTGTCAAATAAAGACATAAGACCCTAAAGGTATAGACAGGGGCGTGACACTTGGGCACATTTAGTAGATCAGGTAAAGGTAATGTCCCAGGAAAAAGCAAAGACTTTGTTTGCAGCTCAGTACTTAAAAGATCCTCCAAACACACTGAGGACAATTCATTACAAACCAGGTCAGTTAACTTCTAGGTTTCTGTATGTGAAATCAAGTGTAATTAGTGGGAAAATGTGTGTTGAAAAACCATAGATGTGTGTATGGGTATGTAACACGGATATAAAACTCACTGACCCAATCAGATCCATTCTTTTCAGTGATTATGTTCACTTACAGCTTCAGCCAAAACCCAGTATCTTCTCTCAGTGTCTGTTTGTCCTTTTTTATGTCCATTTTTCCTGTTTTTCCATCTAAGTTCAATGCATAGATTGTATCTTTTAGTTTGTTTCATTATTATTATTTCTGTTTGTCTTTAACAGAGTAAACATTAAATGCTACAAGATTTCTGATTTCATGTATTTCTTATATTCTGAAGAAAAAAATGTATATACAACTTTATTCATATTCCACTTTTTACAAAACCAGAACCATAAATTTCTTTTTAAAATGGTGTACTGTTAATGTAAGTATTGAATTGTTCATTACATCTTGCTAAAATGGATGTTCATTAGTTCTCAAAGTGTGGGTTTATAAAACAGACATTTTTTTTCTCACAGCAGTTTGGGCAGGAACTAGCTAAGTAAGTCTTCCTGTCACATGACACAGACAGGGTTGCTTGGGGATATCTCCCCTGGTACATGGACTGTCTGGAGTGTGAACTCACTACAGCACTTTGCACTCAACAGAGGCCAGGGGGATAGAATGGAGGCTGGGCTCAGGTGAGAATAGTAAGCAGGCATCTGTCTGCATGACACACGTTCAAATGACATTCAAGTGGGCGGACTTCTTACACTAGATCAGAATATCTAGGAAGAATAGTTAAGAGGTTTTGTTTTTTTAGCAACTTGGTCTTGTGGTTTAGATTCAGTTTTTTCAGATTCCTTCAATTATAATTTCTCTTGTTTCTCAGTTTCTTTTATTTTACTAAAAAACATATTAAAGGAAATATTTTCTAAATAAATGTGGACTATTACCAAAATTCCCATTTTTCAGGTGAGTCCCGCAATATGTTCATCAGCAGATATTTCCTCTCATTGTTTCCCCATTTGCATTCGATGCAGAAAAGAGGCCCTGCCCAGAGCTCCCCCTATGCAGGACTGGTTGTGCATTTAATAGAACTCAAAAGTGATTATGTAAATGGTCACTATACATCTGTAGTTTTTAATCTACTGGAAGATGTGAGACAAATACAGAAATAGTAATAATATGTCTTCCGGTGAAGAAAATGTTCAATCTTCTCATCAGAAAAAAACACCAAACCAAGGGACTCATTTGCATAAGAGGGCAGGTAAGCGTTATTCTTAAGGTGGAAGGCCTCGTACAGACACTGAAGGAGTGGTGGCTGTAGGCAGAAAAGTGTATGTGGACACACGCCAGCATGTTCACAGCATGCTACAGATGAACCATGAGAACATATTAAGCGAAATAAATAAGACACACAAGCTGAAATGTGTCATGGCCTCCCCTATATGAGGAACCCAAAGTATAAGTAATAAACGAAATATATTTTTCATAAAAGTAGGAAGAATGTCATTTATTTATTAAGATCTACTTGAATTACATTAACATATTTGAAAAGATAGATAATAGGAAGCAGGGAGACAGATCTTTCTTTAGGGAGAAGAGGGTCAATATTTCGAAAGAAGAGCCGGAAAGTGTGTGAAACAAGGAATTGAAATGTGCTGTTCATCTGAGATGAATACACACTTCTCAGATGAATAAATACAAACGGCAAATAAATATATGAAAAAGTATTCTAATTCATTGGTCATTTGAGAGATACAAATTAAAACACTGAATTTCTGTCTCACCACAAAAGGAATGACCATCGTAAAAAACCAACCAACAACAAATGCTGGGGAGCTGTGGGGAAAAGGGAACTCTACTTTTGATGGGAGTGTAGACTGGTGAATCCACTTTGGAAATCAGGGTGGGGGTTCCTGAGATAACAAGGACAGGAGGTCTCTTTCCATCCATCATATCACAGTGATGTATGTGCACCCATGTTTATACCTACACAATTTGTAGTAGCTTTGGAAACAATTCAGATGTCCATGAACTGAGTAGTGGATAAAAAAGACGCAGTATTCTTATACAGTGGAGTACTACTTAGCTATAAAGAAAGATAAACTCCATGCTTTTATAAGTAAATGGATGCAGCTAGAGACCACTTATTCATAAGTGAAATAAACCAGACTCATGTATGTAAAAATTGTATGGTCTCTGTAGTGTAAGAAACTGAAAGTAAATAAGATCCAAAAAGTACAATAGAGATTGTGAAAGGAAAAAACTCCTCAAAAGGAAAGAACAACTGAGATGGGAGAAAGGATGAAAGAAGAAAGGAAAAAAAAAAAAAAAAAAAATATATATATATATATATATATATATATATATATAAGATCAATAGCTAAGATAATTGTACTACAAACTTCTATTAGTTCTTTGAAAGAAACAGTGCTTATATTGTTTGTTCAAGTTTTCATGCCTATATCTCATAACCTAAGCAACTATTTTGAAGATAACCTTATGCAATATATAACCACTGTTAATTTCTTATCATTTTGCTTTGAATTTTTGTATCATTTTCGTGTTTTAAAATTCTCTTTAAAAGAATAAGAAACGTGGTATTAGTTTCACCCAAGGAATGTGAGCACCATGCGTGGCAGACACACACAGGAAAGGAAGCGGGTTATGAGGTGGGTGGAGGAGGCAGAGACGGAGGGGAGGAAGAGCGGAGGGCGAGGTAGACTGAGACGTGTTCCGTGCACGTGCCAATTCTGCCACGGGAAAAGTAGACGTGCTACAAACACGTACTCTGTATGTTTTTTAATTTTAAAGAGAAAAAACCAAAATTTCAAAACAGGAAAATAAAAGAGTAACAATAATTAATACACTGTATATTGTTCTGTTTAAAGTAATACTCAGAATACCACATCTAGGCATGAAATATTTTCCAATGTCAGCACAAAGTTTACAGCGAACTAGGAGAAATTAGCAGTGTATCTATGTATTACTAGTACCCTAATTAGTATTATAGTACTTTCCTCTAACCCTAATTAATATGTACAGTACTATATATTATTTTTAAAAAGAAAAAGTTATTTATAGAGGAGGACAGTGTCTGGGTTATGAGCAAAAGGGCCACGAAGACTAGCAATGGGAGCAACGTGCGCGAGGACAAACAGAGCGCTGCTCGGCCGTAAGGAAAGGCAAGCCCCAGGCCTTCATAGGCAAATGCATGCAACTACTGACCATGCTCTAAGTGAAATGAATCAGGCCCACACACGTAACCATCATATTGTCTCCCCACTGTAAGAACCTGAAAGAGTAAATAAAATCCTGAAGGTAAAGTAGATATTGTGAAAGGGAAAGAACCTGCCCAAAAGGAAAGAACAACTGGCATAGGGAAAGAGAAAAGAAAGAAAGAAGGGTAAATATATACATTATGGCTAATTGCGTTACTAATTTCTATTGGTCTATTGAAAGGAACAGTGCTTACATTGATCAATCTTGCAGATCTATCTGGTAATCTGAAGAAATATTTAGAAGATAAAAATATGCAATATAACAACCATTGTTAATTTTTTATCATTTTGCTTTGAAATTTTCTATCGTTTTTATTTTTCCTTTTTCTTAGTTTTTAATTCCCTTTAAAATTAAAAGTGAATGATATGTGTAGAGATGAGAAATAGAACAAATGTGCAGCAGAGGGTTCAGAGGGCGATATGGGAAAAGAGGACCAGATTTGCCTCATTTTCCTGTGAACTAAAGTCCTGTGTTGCTCACTCTTCCATTCGCCTTCACTTCGTGAAACGAAAAAGCTCACGTGCACATGTCTACACATAATATGCATATTTATCACTTTAACTAATCAACAGGCAAAGGAAAGACATACACAAATACATCTGTGTTGCTTTAAAGCTTTAATATCTCAAGAATTTGCCTTTACCTCAAACTGAGTTAATATAGCACTAAACGAACTCTTCTCATTTTGGCAATGTGTATTATTATGGAAAGTGCTGCAACTTGCGTGAAAGCTCCATGTGAATACACCACTTGAGACGTGTGGACATTTAAGTATTTTAAACAAAGGAAAAACAGTATTTAAAACAAGAATGTTGCTTTTTTCCTGAGAGTAGTTGTAGTTAATGAACGGAAATGAAAATGAAACTGAGAATTATTTACTTAAATCTTAATTGAGGAGAATTTAAGAAAAAAACTCCTTTTTGAGGAAAACATTACAGTTCGCAAGAACATCTTCATTCCAGCTGAATAACTAATTTCCTAAAGAATTTTCTGAACATTTATATTAGTTAAAAAAAAAAAAAAAGAAAGAAAGAAAGAGAACACAATGCATCCAGACCTGAAAGTGGGGCCAGTGCGATAGTTTGCTAACGTGGTGAAAATATAGGACAGTAAGTTTTGACCATCTCCATTATTATTACAGTCTCTTTTCTACTATTTAATATAGAAAAAGGTATCTCCTAGTCCCGTAGTATTTGCTACCTCAAAGCGATGCTGTCATATTTAGGAAATGGAATGTGCTTCATAGTTTTATTTTTATGATTCCATAACTGTGTTCTCTGTTGTTATGAAACATGCTTATTTCGACTTTATCTGGCACTTTTCTGTTTAGAGTAACCAATCTTACTACATTTTAAATTTAGGACATAGAATTGATTTTCAGTGAAGGTGACAGATTTATGACTTGTTTATTTGTTTTTGCCAGAGTTGCATTTTTTAAAGTCCAAAAGTAATCACTTAGATTTTAAGAGCTAAATTGAAGCACTTTAAGTACTCCTTAGAATTAAAACTGTCTTGTAAATGGCTATTATACAGTCTATTTGCCTAAAACTCTTACCATCCTTGCATCTCACTGCAACTTTTATCTTCAAATCTGTTAGTGCTTTAGAAATGATTTCATTTTTTCCATCTGCAAAGCTCTTCTGAAGTGTTATGCAAGTGTTTCCCAAATCTTTATTAGTGAAAAAATTAAAGATAGGGAGACAAATGATACTCCTCAATCAATTCTCATTTTGTGCAGGCTACTAAAAGTATCACAGACCTGTTCATCATTCAAAAGAGAGAATAAAATGTGTAATTCTCACTGTGTGTTTTCTAATTAGGGAAAAGAGACATGAAAGAATTTCAAAGGGCTAAGAATAGTGTTTTGGAAGTGAACAGCATAACCTTACTCTTCAAGTATAATGGCTACCTTTTATATAAGTATAGGGCAATGCTAGGATGTAACAGTTCCTTAATAAACATGTTTAATGAATATATTAACCAGATACTATTTTGCACCATTGAATTTTTCTTATTGTACTTTTAGGGTAATATATTTATTGTGCTGTCTATTTGAGATTAAGAGACACTGATATTTTCTTCATTCTTTAATCAACATTTGTAAGGACTATACCATATACCAGACCATATGTATGAGTAGTAAAATATAAAATACTGTAGCAGTTAAAAATCTAAGTTTTGCAGTCTAGTTTCTTATGTCTAAATTCTATCTTTGTTACTCACTGTGCAGGTATCTTTAACATTTGGTTTTCAATTTTCTGTCCAATTTTTTCTTCATCAAAAAAGATTTAATAGTAATTCCAGTTTTTATGGGATTTTGAAGATCAAATGCAATGTTATATTATAACTAATATTGTTAAATATAATGTCATGCTGTGAAGACAGTAGTATATGTAGAGATGAAAAAATCAGTCTTGTGATGGTGACTTGGATAGATACAATTTAAGAAAAGAAAAAGGCATAGGTAAATGATTACTGTGAGAGAATTATTTAGAAGATTTGATACTAGACATGAATTTGAAAGAAAACTGGTCGTTGGATTTTGCTAATTTAGATGTGTCTGATTATTCTATTAAGAGTTATTGTAATCTGAAAAATAACTAACATATGCTTAAATTTTCTTTTCATAGATCAATTAAAAATAGAATGTTATTTAAGGTATTTAAATGTACTCATCTTTCCTCACTACTGTGCTTATAAAAATACTCAGCTAATCCTCAATTACTGGTGTGCATAAAATATTCTACATAGTCTTGATTTTTATTTGTCACTGACTGCCAACAGTTATAAAAAAGTAGAATCTCTTGAAAAATATAATTGAAGTAAATTTTAAAATGTAAAATTAAATTTATCTGGAAAATCCTGGTAATAAGCAAACATTGGTACTGATTGACTTTATAGAATACTTCTTAATTTCACATTTCAATGACACTCATAATTTTGAAGTTTATTTCTTTCTTATGGAGTTGAAGGTCATTCCAAATTCTCATTCTGAATATCAGATCTATCCAATTTAAACTGTTACTATGCTCACTTTGGCAGCTCATATATAAACTTAAATTGTTATTATTCTCATACAATTGGCTTAAAATTTGTTTCTCCAAATGCTCCTTAAATGCACCTTTGTGTTTTCACACAACTGAGAATATATAGACAAATTTTTCTTTGCATATAATGTACATGAGGTTCATAGAACACAAATGTAAATTTAAGATATACATATTTAAAATCAAGAATTTAGTTTTGTATATATTAAGATTCAAATTTAACTATCAAACTATTTTAAAGGGAAATATTTGAGCATAATTTATATATGCAAATATTATATTCTTATAAAGTATCTTATTGCTCTTAGTATCTTAAAAAATTAATAAAGACTTTTGAGTGGTGACAAACCTGTCTTAACTGCAAGGGAGATAAAGAAAATAGGGGCCCTTTTGCTGTTTCCAGGGTGAGAACAAAACGTCACAAACTGTTTATGCAATAGGCAGTGGGCTTGGAGGCTGAAATTGGGAAGAGAAATATATGCAACTTTCTTTCGTGAGGTTCTGAGAACCCCACAGGTCATCTCAGGAAGGGCACATATTTCTGCTCCTGGCAAACAGGAGAGAAGGAGCTCCTCCGAAGTTGGATGGATTCCTTGTGCGGAATGGATTACCTCTGCTTCAAAATTCTGCAAAACTAATTAGGAAAGTGACTGCAAAACTGAAAGAAGGACGTTAACTCTTCCTCAACAGTGTTCTGTTTTGTACAACTCACGTATTATTCACTTTCCCACTGCACGCCAGGGGGAAGCTGTTTAAGTCACCAGCAGCCAGAAAGCACAAAAAGAGGGCAAAGACAGAGAAGACAGAGTTTTCCAACCAGGGTCCGCGCTGGCGTGCTGTGTATGAGTTCCCCAGTGAACTCATGGATGGGTTAACTCACTGGAGGGTAAACCCCGCTGATCTGGGCAACTTCAAAAAGCCCCACTTATGAAAACGGAAGACTTGAGGGACATTTAAATCTAAACCATAGCAGCTAGAAATAGCACTGCAATCCAGACACACGTTAAAAAACAAAGAGACAGAAACAAAACACAAAACATTGTTGAAAACTATTGCTCATCCCATCTCAACATAGAAGCCAAATGGATAAAATCAAATCAGTTAAATTTTTTAAATTTATTTTAAAAATAAAAGAAGGAAAGCTTATTAACAAACACATCCAGTTACAAAATAGCATAAGAACAATACAAGTAATAGAGAGTTACAGACAAAGTGGTAGGAAATTAACAATGGTTGTTGTATTACATATTGGTATCTTCAAAGTGATTTCTCAGGAAAACAAATATAGACATACAGGATTAGTCAAATAACTAAACATTAACTCTTCCTTTCAGCAATAGAAGTCAGTAGTACAACTATGCTAGCTATCCTAGGTATACACATACACATAGTTTCCCTTTATTTTTTTCTCTTTTCCCTCATCCCAGTAGCTCCTATTTCTGAGCAGTTTCCTTTTGTTTCACAATGGCGATCATGTCTCCTAATTTTTTTTTCACTCTTTCAGGTCCTTACACTAGTGAGACAAAGCGTAGCTTACAGATGCAGGTCTGATTTATTTCACTTATGATTATGGTCTGTAGTTGTCACCATTTACCTATAAAAACCTCATTTATCTTTCTTTATAGCTGAGTCATATTCCATTATGCAAAAATGCCGCTTTTTTATCCAATCCTCAGTGGATGGACATTTGGATTGCTTCCATGATTTAGCTAATACACAGTGTTCTGCTGTAAACATGGGTGCACATATGTCACTGTGGTATGTTGTTTTCAGATCATCTGCGAAAATACCTAGAAGGGGAATAGCTGGGTTGAGTGGGACCTCTGATCTAGTTTGCTGAGCAATCTCCAAAACGATTTACACAGTGGTTGCACCAGTCTGCATTCCCACCAGAGGTGGAGAAGAGTTCCTATTTTGCCACAGCCTTGCCAGCGTTTGTTATTGGTTGATATCTTAATGTTAGCCATTCTTACTGGGGTGAGATGAAATCTCACTGTTGTTTTCATTTGAATTTCTCAAATAACTGATGATGTTGAACATTTTCTCATGTATGTGTTTGCCATTTATATTTCTTTATCTGAGAAGTGTGCATTCATCTCAGATACCCATTTCTGTGTCAGGTCTTTGATTTGGGGGATCTGATATTCTTTAATTCTTTATATGTTCTAGATAGATGACCTTTATTGAGGGACAGTTAGCTAAAATTTTTTCCCAATTTGAGGGTTTTCTTTTTACTCTGCTGGTGATTTCTTTAGATGTACAAAAACTTTTCAGTAGGATGAGATCCCAGTTGTTGATTCTTTAAAGTATTTCCTGTGCTGTTTGCTTTTGTTCATGAACTCTCTGCCTACTCCTATGTTTTCAAGATTTTTACCTACTTTCTCTTCCAGTAGATTAGTGTTTCTGTTTTAATATTGAGATCTGTGATCCATTTTGACTCTAGTTTGGTTCATGGTGATAGATTTGGGTTGATTTTCAGTCTTTGGCAAAAGACAAGCCAATTTTTCTGGCATCATTTATTAAAGAGGCTATCTTACTTCCAGTGAGTTTGTTTGGTCCCTTTGTCAAAGATTAGGTGGCTGAGTGTGTTTGTGGTTGTGACTGTTTCTTCCAGCCTGTTCTACTGATCCTCAGGTCTGTCTTTGAGACAGTGCCATGTTGATTTTATTACAGTAGCTTGTAGTACAATTTCAGCACAGGGATTGTGATTCTACCTGACTTGTCTTTGTGGCCCAGGATTGCTTTTGCTATTCTGAATCTCTTCTGGTTCCAGATGAATTTTAGGAATATTTTCTCTATGTCTGTGTGGGATGCTAATGGTATGTTAAGGGGAATTGCATGAAATCTGTACAAAAATTTTGGTAGTATAACCATTTCACATTGTTGGTTCCTCCTAGCCATGTGAAAGGAATAGTTTTTTGTTGTTGTTGTTGTTGTTTTTTACTGATATCCTCTTTGATATCTTTTTCAGAGTACTGTGGGTTTCATTGACTAGATCTTTTACTTCCTTTGCTAGATTGATTAATAAATACTCAATTTTTTGGATGCTATTGTGAAAGGTACAGTTTCCTTAATTTCTCTCTTAGCCTGTTTGTTATTTGTTGGTAGGAATATTTACTTTTTAGTGTTGACTTTGTATCCAGCTACACTGCAGAATTTGTTGATTAATTCAAGGAGTCTTCTGGTGAAGTTTTTTGGGTCATCCATGGAAAGTATCATGTCATCTGCAAATAGTGATAATTTCATTTCTTCCTTTCCTATCCTTATTCCTTTTATTTCTCTCTCTTGTCTAATTGCTCTAATGCTTCCAGAACTATGTTGAATAGGAATGGTGACAATAGACATCCTTGTCCTGTTCCTGATTTTAAATTGAAAGCTTTCAGTTTTTACTCATTTAGTATGATGTTGGCTGTTGGTTTATCATACATGGCTTTGACCAGACTGAGGTAAAGACCATCTATTTCTATTTTCTATAGGGTTTGTAACATGAATCCATGTTGGACATTGTCAAAAGCTTTTTCTGAATCTATTGAGATGATCATGTGGTTTTTTGTCTTTTGCTCTATTGATATGGTGTATAATATTTATTGATTTGCAAATATTGAACCATCCCTGCGTTCCTGGAATGAATCCAACTTGGTCATGATATATGATTTTTTTGATGATTTGTTACATTCTACTTGCTAGTATTTTATTGGGCATCTTTGTATCTATATTTATTAGGGAGATTGGTCTGTAGTTCCCTTTCTTGGTTGGGTCTTTCTCTGTTTTTCATATGAGCATAATATTTGCCTCTAGAAATGAGTTAGGGAGAATTGCTTCCTTTCCAATTTCATTGAAGAGTTTGAGGAGAGTTGGTATTAAATCTTCTGAATTTTTTGTTCAATTCTGCTGTGAATCCATCAGAGCCTGGAGTTTTCTTTGTCAGTAAGTTTTTAATCACATTTTCAATCTTATTAATTTATAGTGGAATGTTCAGGATTTTTATATCTTCTTGATTCAACTTTAGTAATTCATACTTTTTGAAAAATCTGTCCATTTAGTCTCTATTTTCTATCCTATGGGAGTAAAGATTTTAAAAGTAAGTGTTAATGTTCTTTTGAATTTCTGTAGGATCTGTAGTAATTTCCTCTTTTTCCTTCCTTATTGCATGAATTTGAGATTGAAGTTTGCATTGTCTACACCTGCTTTTTTCTGTGTTTCTATTGCATAGAGAATTGTTTTCCATCCTTTGACTTTCAGTATATGGATTTTATTTTGAGTAAAATGTGCTTTCTGTATACAACATATTGTTGGATTTTGTTTCTTAATCCACTGTTGCAGTCTGTTTCTTTTCATTGGTGAATTGAGGCCATTCACATTAATGGTTATAACTGATATGTGTTGACTTATCTTTGTTATGTTATTTACTTGCTGTTTGTTTCCTATTTTTTCTACCTGCTTAATTGCTTGCTGTGCTTGAGGGTTCCTTTCTCTTGTTGTTCAAATTGTGGTCATGTTTTTCTCAGTCTAGAATATCTTTTAGTACTCTTTGTAAGGATAGTTTGGCACTCATGAAGTTCTTTAGTTGTTCTTTGTTGTGGAAATATTGTATTTCTCCATTGAATTTTGAAGTATAGTTTAGCAGGATACCTCAATCTTGGATGGAAGCCATTTTTTCTCAGGATCTATAATACTTCACTCCAACCTCTTCTCAACTGGGTGGTTTGTGTTGAGAAGTCTGTTGTGACTCTGATGCATTTTACTTTATATGATCTGTGTCTTTTCTCCATCAGATTTTAATATTCTTTTCTCTTGCTGGAGATCTGAGATCTTCATTATTATACATCTGGGTGTAATTTTATTTTAGTCATGACTAATTGCCATTCTATATGCCTCAATTTCTGTATTTCAGATTCTATTTCTGTGCTTGGGAAATTTTCTGCTGTTCTTCCTGCAAATATTCTTTTTATGCCATTTGTGTAGCCTGTTGCTCTTTCATTGACTCCTGTTAGTCTTATATTATTTCTCTTTGCCTTGTCTAACAGTTGTTGAATTGATTTTTCCTGGTTCCTTGTTGATTTTAAGAGATCTTTTCTTTCATGATCATTAGCTGCCATGCTCTCTTCAAGATCTGACATTATATCTTCATCTTCATTCAAGTGATTTTGCCAGCTTTCAATGGAAGTTTTTATTTCCTGGATATCTCTTTGAATCTGTTTCATGTGTTCCAGTTCATTCTTATACTGTTCATTTAATGTTTCCACCAGTTGCCTATGCTCATCTATTTTTTATATATGTCTTCTTTAGATGTGATTAGCAATTCTTTCATTATTGTCATTATTTCATTTTTTGCATCAGAGATTATTTTTGATCTGATGTCTTCTTTGGCCTGATGGAGTTGTTTCTTTACTTCCATTGCAATTATTTCATCAGTTCCAGTGTGTTTTTACCAAATTCTCCTATGTTGATGTCTCCTGGACTTGTTCTGAGTGGGGTGGATTTCTGAGATTGATTTTTAGTTCTTTGTCTTCTCATATTTAATGCCAGAGCAGAACACTCAGTCTCCCTCTTCCCTTGCAGTTCAGCAAAGGTCACAAGCGTCCCTAGTTTTCCTTGTGGTCAGGATTGCTCCTCAGTGTCTACTGAAATGTGCTTCTTAGTCTGAGATCTTCCAGAAGATGGTGAAGTGTACCTAGTTCTCTCAGATCTGAGATGAGAACTATGATGTCAGCTGATGGCAGACTGTCTGATCCAGTGTCCCCTCACAGCTCAGGGCATGCATATGACTCAGAAGTGGGCTGCACTAGTGGTGCGATCACAGACCAGTGGTCCTGTATCCTCAGGCAGTTCAGTGTGTAGGCAGAGCACAGACACGCATTTCAGGGTCAACATTTTATGGAATACCTGATTCAATGTCTCCAGGCAGCTTGGGGTACACACTGGAGCCAGGTGTGGGATGCACTGGTGGTGATCACAGACAGCCTTTTGCTGTGACCTTCAGGAGGTCAAGGCCTGAACAAGGCCCAGAAGTGAATCACAGTACCAGCAGCTCATGGACAACCTGCTCTAGTACCTCAGGCAGTGCAGGGCACCCACAGAGAGGGCCCAAACGAAAAACCCAGTGCTAGCAGTTTGTGGGCCTTCTCTGGTCTGCGCTGCAGCTCGGAGGGTAGAGACACTTAAATTTCATATAGTCTCTCTCTATGACTCTCTCTATTTCATATAGTCTCTCTTTCCCTCCTAACATGCTCTTCATCACTCATGCCTGAGTAATTTATGATTCACTTTTGAGAGAGAGAGATAGACAGATATGCATAGAATATATGAATTCTTTTATATATTCTATAAAGACTGGTGCACTACTTTTATAGACATATGGTAGAAGTACTCCACAAGTATCCATAACTGGATAATAAGAATTTGGAACATTGAGGGGTTTTTTTTTAGATTAAAAGTGTACTTTCATTTAGGAAAATATATACTGTATCATCTTCATCATTCATGCCTGAGTAATTTATGATTCACTTTTGACCTCCCAAACTTGCAAACAAGCATTGACTAATCAATATATGCTATTGTATTGAGTTGGGCTACTTCAGGTTAATCAGTATTTTCTGAAAATAAACTTGAGGCCATCTGCTGGTTTGCATACATAAATGTGAGGTTTATGGTCTCCTTCATCTCTACATGCCTCAGGCAGCTTGGCTTTTACCTTGGAGAGGTGATCCTGAAAAACACTGGGAGTTCGTTCTGTCTGGCTCACCAACGTGTTACCGTGGCTGACAGGATCCAGGAAGTGTTTCTACGTTCTTGTTCATGACAAACAAAGAACTGGACATGACATGCAATGATAAAGGAAAAACAGCAAAATTTAATTTAGGCAACACTCAGAATATGTAGATGTGTGCCAGTCAAAGTTCAGTAAGTAAACCACACAACACATTCTGCACTGCAATGGCTCTTTCCTCCAAGAAGTGAAAAGTGGAACCTTAGTGTTATTGTTGTGAGAAAGTAACCTATTCTCAGCAATCTCCTAGGTGTAAAAAATAGACCATTGCAGCTGATATACTGTGTCGATTTGAGGAATCTAAAAGTTTAACTAAGTAACTCAGCAGTTCTACATCCTGGGGTGAAAAGAAAATGCCCCTCATGCTCTAGGATATTGCTCATTGTGTCATTGAGAAGTTTAGAAGGTTAACTATGTGACACAGAAGGGGGCCAGGTCCTTGCTTTGATTTTATCCTGAGCCTGTGCAAGAGGATGGCACTGAGGTAGTGTGGGCACAGGTGGGTAGAGGATATAAAATATAAGGGGGGAGAGAGGTTTGCTCCCCCGTCCTTCTTGACTTGCTTCTCTTGCTGTCTTCTGCTGCCTTGAGTGGTTGCCCCTGCGCCTTTCCACCCAGCCTTGGAGCCACGTGAAACCTCCACAAACTGTGAGTTAAATGAACCTTTCCTTCTTTAATTTTGGATGTTGGGTATTTTGCCTCAGCAATGAGTGAAAAGTAATCAAGACATATATTTTTAAAATTCCCAACATAAAAAAGTAAAGAAGGAAGAAAAAAGAAACACTGAAATGTCAGAGTTTTTGCTTGAATTGTTCATTAAGACTGCTTAATAGAAATGTACCGCTCATTTTGAAGTTATTTAAGATGCTGCATCAGCAATGATTTGTAACAAATGTTTCATCCAACAAATTCTGAGTAATTGTAAAAAGATTTAATTGAGTACCAATTGGGTATTAGAGGGCTTTTGGGTTGTTTCAGTTTGCTACTTGAGTTATTCTTATTTTAAAATAGTATTCAAACCTCCCCACAGGTAAAATGTAATGCATGACTAATTATCTATACATAATTCCAATTAATAGCTTTAAGCAAAGCAAAATTCACTAAAAAAAATTCTGAAACTCACGTGTATACTTCACCCAGAACTAAAAGTTAAATAAAAAATATTTTTAGAGGGACCCTTTACTCTAAAAATTCTACACTGTCGATCCTTAAAGGAGAATTACATAGATATATTTTCCCAAAAGTGTTATAAATAGGAATTATTATTAGCAGAGATTAGAAGAGCATCAACAAATGCTATAATTGAAAAGCACACTTCTTGAATAACAGAATTATTTATATGCTCCATTGTCTAGAAAGTAGTGCTATTGTTTTCATTTGATTATTAATATTCTCCCAATGCAGCAATGTTTGCTGGAGGATAACCTATCAGATTAGTGAGTTTATTCTGTTCTTTCAAAAGAAGATTATAGCCTAGAGGGAATTTTGCTCTCCACTCAAGTTGAAGAAATGAATACAAACTAGTTATTTAAGTTCCTAACATGCTCTGCTTCTCACCTCAGCATCTCTGGAAGAAAAACAACTTTCACATTTCCCAGATCTTCCAATATCAACCATTTAGGTGACTTTCAGTCCTGAAGATATAGTGCACATTCATTTGAACCTAATGATTTTCATCTGTAAAATTCAGTGCTTTAAAGACTAGGAGTCTTGCGTGAAGGTCAAGGACTATGTTTCTCCGTATTTGGTTTAAAGTTTATATTACAGGACCTGGCAGAGGAGCACACACCGTCTCCTTAAAGTGGGGCTTTCTTTTCCTTGTTCTCTTCAAAACTGCTTTTATCTCCTACATGCTGGATTCCAACGTCATCCACCCCAAACTGTGACAGCTAAGATACCTCCACACAGTGGTAAATACATCCACAGGGAAGGGATGAGCCCCAGCTAAGAATCACTCTGTATGCACAGTCTTAATTTATTCCTTTTGGTTATTTGTGTTAAGGTATCCCAAGCTACAACTTTAATGTTGAGGAAACTTGTTCTGGAATGAGTAACACTTTCTCCGTCACATTTAGTCCTAAACCTAAATTTCATGTTGACAGGAGGGAGCTGAAAATATTTGTTATTCCTTAAAAGATAAGTGAGGGTGATTATAATCAAGGAAACAGAGTCTTCACAGTAAGAGTAACAAGAGTTCAGGCTACCTGCAGTGAGTGATCTGAACTCAGAATAGGAGACTGAGGGACAGTCCCCTAGCTGCTGGGATATGCAGCAATGTTTCGTCTTTCAGATAAGACAATTTTCCAATTTTTACATTACCCTAGGTATTCAACAGCAGATATATAATATATATGCCTAAAACTCTTTTAAATTGTATAGCTGGTTCTCAAGAGGCCTTCAACAGAAAATAAAATTTTTGCTCCTGTTATTTCACCCTGAAAAGACTTCTCATTTATGTTGATATTGTGTGTATGTGTGTGTGTATGTGTGTGTGTGTGTATGTGAAATGAATTCATAGACAATAAATATTAGGAAATGACAAGAACATTTATACCTGCTTATCTGAACTGCAAAGGGTGAGTGACTTATTTATGTTTCAATTTGATGCCTCATTAATATCCTTTCAGTAAATCAAACTAATTTGATGATAAGGAAGAGTCAAAAATAAACCCATCCCCCTAATATCAGACCACTGCATGGCTACTAGATGCTCAAGGGTTTGACTGTCATGCCCATCATAAGCAGTGGGAAATTACACAGTTCCATTTTCATTAAGTCATTCACAAAAATGAGACAATGTCTCTAAACTTCCAGGTAGTGATTTCTGATGGCATAATAAATTCCACTTTGTCCCCATATATGTTTATTAAATACCAGATATGGATTAATTAACCATATCAATTAAGATATTTTAAACAAATGTGTTATTCATATATACTGAGTATTAAAATGCTGTCCTGTATGTGAGGTTCTTTTTAAAGATTTTTGAACTGATCTTTCCAAAAGCAATATAGTATGTACTCAAGTCTGCTCTGAAAATCTAAGTAAACACTGAGCACCAGGTAACTGTAGGAGACAAAACAATGATCCCCCAAAAATGCCAATGTCCTGATCCTTGGAATTCTTAACTATGTTAACGTACAGGACAAAATTTACTTTCCACATATGATTACATCAAAAATCTTGTGCAGGGAGTTTATGCTGTGTGACGTAGGGTGGATCCAGAGAAACTGCAGTTATCCTTGTCAGGGAGTGAAGCAGATCCGAACACTTTAGAAGATGTGATGGAAACAGAGGAGGTAATGATGTCAACTTTTTAGACGAGGAAGGCAGGCAGCCTCTAAGCTAGAAGTGGGAGAAAGCAATGAAATGGATCCTCTTCCAGAGTGTCCAAAAGGAATATGGCCTAGTGGAGACCCATTTTAGATATCTGACTTCCAGAATGTCAACATGATAAGTTTATACTAATATGCTAAATTTATGGTAATTTGCTACAGTAGCAATGAGACAGTAATATAACAGAAAAACACTATTTTCAGCCCATTTATGAAGGAGGACATACAAATGTTTGAGGAAAATTTGTACATAATTTAGGGAATATAAAATATAATTGTGTCAATGTTTTAAAAATACTAACGAAATGCAAACCACTTATTATATTAACGTATTTAGTTATAGAAATAGTATGAGAATTTTCTTTGCTTTTTATAGAGGTAAAGATTCCAAAATCATGCATAGTTCAAGTGGGCTAGAATACGGAGAGTTACATTGTGAGATATAAATTCACATTGCTTTCACAATGAAATTTTCAATAATTTTATAGCAAATTAAAGTAATATGGACATTCAATATTGGTATACATATAAAAAATTTAATTTTTAACAAAAGACTTGTTACAGAAAAATTAAAGATTAGATGAGATTTATCAGTACAGTAGCACATCAGTTACATGATTATGTCATTATAAAACTAGGAATTCATTTTAAATGAAATGGATTTACCAACCAAGCAAACAATTGTAAAGTATTGCCTAGTAAATTATGTCTAAAGAGTTTGTAATGTAAATTATTTTCTTCCAACTATTTATTATTTTCATGCAGAACTTCAAGCAATCTTTTTTCTCTGGAGGCTCTCTGCTTTAATTCAATAGCTTTATTTTTTAAACTTTTTTTTATTTTAAAAGTAAAAGAACAAAAACATTAACAAACAGACACACAGTAGCACAAGCACAAGTACAAAAACTGAACAACAGATAAGGTGGCAGGGGGTTAACCATGGTTGTTATACTACACATTGATAACTTCAAAGTCTATGCTCAGGATAATACAAACACACATACAGGATTGATTAAAAAACCAATCATTGATTTTTCCTTACATCAAAACGACATGAGATAATAGTGCAATCATGTTAGCCATCCTGCACATATACACATACTTACATAGGTATCCCCCTCTTCCTTTTCTCCTTCCTTTCACCCTGATTGCTCTTTACTTTTGAGCCGTCTCCCTTCATACCTTCCAATTTATATTCCCACCTCCAGGTTCCTACACTAACAATACAATACGCTGCTTACACATGCACATCTGATTTACCTTACTTATGAGTGTGGTCTCTAACCATGACCATTTGCCTATAAAAGCTTATAGGTTGTCTTTCGTTATAGCTGAATAATATTCCATTGTGTAAAAAAGTCATAGCTTTTTAATCCAGTCCTCTGTGGGTGGACATTTGGGTGGCTTCCGCTATTTAGCTATAACAAATTGTGCTGCTATAAACATGGGTGCACATATATCACTGTGATACGATATTTTCAGATCTTCTGGGAAACTACCCAGAACGGGAATAGCTGGGTTGAATGGGGCCTCCAGACCTAGTTTGCTGAGGAATCTCCAAACTGCTCTCCACAGTGGTTGTACCAGTCTGCATTCCTACCAGCAGTGCAGAAGAGTTGCTGTTTCTCCACAGCCTTACCAGCATTTGTTATTGGATGATTTCTTGATTCTGGCCAATCTTACTGGGGTGAGATGAAATCTCAATGTTTTTTTTTATTTGCATTTCTCAGATGTAGAACATTTTCTCATATATTTATTTGCTCTTTGTATTTCTTTATCTGAGAAGTGTATATTCATCTCAGATGCCCATTTCTGGATTGGGTCTTTGAATTTGGACAGGTTCATGTTTTTTATTTTATTTATTTATTTATTTTTATTTTAAAAGTAAAAGAACAAAAATACTAACAAACATACACACAGTAGCACAAGAACAGTATAAAAACCAAACTGCAGGTGGCAGGGGATCAACAATGGTGGTTGTATTACACGCTGGTAGCTTCAAAGTGTATACTCAGGACAATACAAATAGACATACAAGGTTGATCAAACAACTAATCACCGATTGTTTCTCACATCAATATGACATGAGACAACAGTGCAACCACGTCATCCATCCCACACATACATACATACCTACTCAGCTATCCTCCTCTTCCTCCTCTCCTTCCCTTCATCCCGATTGCTCTCTACCCTTGAGCAGTCTCCCTTCATACCTCCCAATCTATATTCTCACCTCCAGGATCCTACACTAATGATACTATACGCTGTTTACACATGCACATCCGGTTTACCTCACTTATGAGTATGGTCTCTAATTGTGACTATTTGCCTATAAAAGCCCCTAAATTGTCTTTCTTTACAGCTGAATAATATTCCATTGTGTAAAAATGCTAGTTTTTTAATCCAGTCCTCTGCGGATGGACATTTGGGTTGTTTCCTTGATTTAGCTATTACAAATTGTGCTGCTATGAATATGGGTGCACATATATCACAGTGATATGATGTTTTCAGATCTTCTGGGAAAATACCCAGAAGGGGGATAGCTGGGTTGAGTGGGACCTCTAGACCTAGTTTGTTGAGCAATCTCCAAACCAATCTTCACAGTGGTTTCACCAGTCTGCATTCCCACTAGAAGTGCAGCAGAGTTCCTATTTCTCCACAGCCTTGCCAGGACTTATTGGACGATTTCTTGATGCTGGCCAATCTTAACTGGGGTGAGATGAAATCTCAATGTTGTTTTTCTTTGCATTTCTTGAATGACTAAAGATGAAGAACATTTTCTCATATATTTATTTGCCATTTGTAATTCTTTATCTGAAAAGTGTGTATTCATCTCTGATGCCCATTTCTGGATTGGGTCTTTGAATTTGGACAGGTTCATGTTTTTTAATTCTTTGTATGTTCTAGATAGAAGGCCTTTGTCTGAGGGAGAGCCAGTTAGGATCTTTTCCCAATCTATAGGTTTTCTTTTTACTCTGCTGGTGATTTCTTTAGATGTGCAAAAACTTTTCAGTAGGATGAGGTCCCAGTTATTGATTCTTTGAAGTGTTTCCCTTGCAGTTTCATTTTTGTTCATGAAGTCTCTGCCTACTCCTATGTCTTCAAGATTTTTACCTACCTTCTCTTCCAATAGATTCAGTGTTTCTGTTTCAATATTGAGATCTGTGATCCATTTTGAATTGAGTTTGCTGTATGGTGATAGACTTGGGTCTATTTTCAGTCTTCGGCAAGTGGCAAGCCAATTTTTCCAGCACCATTTATTGAAGAGGCTATCTTTCTTCCAGTGGGTTTGTTTGGCCCCTTTGTCAAATATTAGGTAGCTGAGTGTTTTTGTGGTTGTGGCTGTATCTTCCACTTGGTTCCATTGATCCTCAGGTATGTTTTTTAGCCATTACCACGTTGATTTTATTACAGTAGCTTTGTAGTATAATTTCAGGTCAGGGATTGTGATTCCACCTGACTTGTCCTTATTGCCCAGGATTGCTTTTGCTATTCTGGTTCTCTTCTGGTTCCAGATGAATTTGAGCCATGTTTTCTCTATATCTGTGAGGTCTATTGATGGTAGTTTAATCAGAATTGCATTGAATCTGTACAATAATTTTGGTAGCATGGCCATTTTCACAATGTTGGTTCTTCCTAACCATAAGCAGGGAATGATTTTCCATTTTTTGAAATCCTCTTCAATCTCTTTCTTCAGAGTACTGTAGTTTTCATTGAATAGATCTTTGATCTCTTTTGTTAGATTGATTCCTAAATATTTTAATTTCTTGGATGCTATTGTAAAAGGTATGGTTTCCTTAATTTCTCTTTCAGTCTGTTTGTTGTTTCTGTATAGGAATACTATTGATTTTTGGGTGTAGAATTTGTATCCAGCTACTCTGCTGAATTTGTCAGTTAATTGAAGGAGTCTTCTTGTGGAGTTTTTGGGGTCTTCCACGTAAAGCAACATGTCATCTGCAAATAGTGATAGTTTTACTTCTTTCTCTCCTATCTGTATTCCTTTTATTTCACTCTCTTGTCTAATTGCTCTGGCTAATGCTTGCAGAACTATGTTAAATACTAGTGGTGACAGTGGACATCTTTGTCTTGTTCCTGTCTTTAAAGTGAAAGCTTTCAGTTTTTATCCATTTAGTATGATGTTGGTTGTTGGTTTGTCATAGATGGCTTTGATTAGATTGAGATAGAGGTTATCTATTCCTATTTTTTCTAGGGTTTTTAACATGAATGCATGTTGGACTTTACTGAAAGCTTTTTCTGCATCTATTGAGATGATCATGTAGTTTTTGTCTTTGGCTTTATTCATACGGTATATTACATTAATTAATTTGTGAATATTGAACCATCCCTGCATTCCTGAAATAAATACAACCTGGTCATGGTGTGTAATTTTCCTTATGATTTGCTGCATTCTATTTGCTAGCATTTTATTGAGTATCTTTGCATCTATGTTCATTAGGGAGATTGGCCTATAGTTCTCTTTCTTCATGGGGTCCTTCTCTGGTGTTGGTATTAGTATGATACTTGCCTCCAGAAATGAGTTAGGGAGAATTGTTTCCTTTTCAATTTCACTGAAGAGTCTGAGGAGTGTTGGTATTAAAGCTTCTCTGAATGTTTTATAAAATTCTGCTGTGAATCCATCAGGGCCTGGGCTTTTCTTTGTCGGTAAGTTTTGAATGACATTTTCAATCTCATTAATTTACATTGGGTTGTTCAGGGTTTTTATATCTTCCTGGTTCAACTTTGATAATTTGTACATTTCTAGGAATCTGTCCATTTCTTCTGAGTTTTCTATCTTATTGGAGTAAAGATTCTCAAAGTAGGTAATAATGATCTTTTGAATTTCTATAAGATCTGTAGCAATTTCATCCTTTTCATTACTTATTGCATGAATTTGAGTTCTTTCTTTTCTTTTTTTGATAAGGTTGACTAGAGGTTTATCAATTTTATTTACTCTTTCAAAGAACAAACTCTTTGATTCACTTATTTTTTGTAGAGTTTTCTTTGTCTCAATTGCATTAATTTCTATCCTCATCTTTGTAATCTCCTCCCTTCTTTGGGCTTTGGGCTTGACTTGTTCTTCTTTTTCTAAAAGTTCCAGGTGCAACATTAGGATATTTATTTGTTCTCTTTCTGTTTTCTTTATGTGTGAGTTCATCACTATAAGTTTCCTTCTGTGGACTGCTTTCATTGCATCCCCCAGATTCCTATAAGTTGTATTTCTATTTTCATTTGTTTGTAGGTATTTTTTTACTTCTTCTTTAATTTCTTCTGTGACCCATTGGTTATTCAGGAGGTTGTTGTCTAATTTCCAAGTGTTTATGGAGTTTTAGAATTCCCTTTGTCATTAATTTCCAATTTCATTGCACTGTAGTCAGATAATATGCATGAGATAATTTCAATCCTTTTGCATTTAGGTAGGTATGCTCTGTGGGCTAGAATGTGGTCTATTTTAGAGAAAGTCCCATTTGCAGCTAAGCAAAATGTGTATTCTGGTGTTGTGTGGTGGAACACTCTGCAAATATCTACTAAGTCCATTTGTTCGCACATTTGGTTCAGGTCTGTTATATCTTTGCTGAGATTTAGTCCAATTGACCTTTCCCTTTGCGTCAAAGGGGTATTTACAGTAGTGTTATTGTTTATTTGGGTTTTTATGTCTGTAAAGATTTGCTTTATGTAGTTTGGTGTTCCAGTATTTGGTGCATACGTGTTTAGGATTGTTATCTCTTCCTCTTGCAGTTTTCCCCTAACTAGTATATAGTGGCCTTCTTTCTCTCTTTTGATTCTTATCAGTTTGAAGTTTACATTGTCTGCAAATGTAACAGCTACCCCTGCTTTTTTCTGGGAACCTGTTGCATGGAGGATTGTTTTCCAACCTTTGACTTTCAGTCTATGGATTTCCTTTTGAGTGAAGTGTGTCTCCTGTATACAGCATATTGTGGGATTCTGTCTCTTAATCCACTCTGCCAGTCTGTTTCTTTTGACTGGTGAATTGAGGCCATTTACATTGATGGTTAAAACTGTTAAATGTTGGCTTATTCTTGTCATGCTGTTTCCTTGATGCTGCTTTCCTACTTTAGCTATTTAATTTCTTGTTCTGCTTAAGGGCTCCTTTCTATTGTTGTCCTTGGGATTGAGGTCACTTTTTCTCTGTCTAGAATATCTTTCAGTACTTTTTGTAATGTTGGCTTGGCACTCATGAAGTTTTTCAGTTGGTCTTTGTCATGAAATTATTTTATTTCTCCATTGAATTTGAAGGATAGTTTTGCAGGATACATCAGTCTGGATTTGAAACTATTTTGTCTCAGAATCTGTAATACCTTGCTCCAAGCTCTTCTTGATTTCATGGTTTCTGTTGAGAAGTCTCCTGTGATTTTGATGGGCTTTCCTTTGTAGGTGATCTATTTCTTTTCTCTAGCAGCTTTTAATATTGTGTTCTTTTGCTGCATATCTGGAATCTTGGCTATTATACGTCTGGGGGGTTTTATTTGGGTTGTGGCTCATTGGAGTTCTATATGCTTCATTTACCTACACGTCAGTATCTTTTAACATGCTTGGGAAATTTTCTGCTATTATTTCACAAAATATTCTTTTTATGTCATTTGTGCTGCCTCCTGCTGTTTCACTGATTCCTATTACTCGTGCATTATTTCTCTTTGCTTCATCTTGCAGCTGTTGCATTGATTTCTCCTGGTTCCTTGTTGACTTTAAGAGATCCTTCCTTTCACAATCGTTAGCTGTCATGCTGTCTTCAAGATCTGAAATTCTATCTTCAGCTTCATTGAAGCAGTTTTGCAAGCTTTCAACGGCAGTTTTCATTTCCTATAAATCTCTTTGAGACTGTTTCATGTGTTCTAATTCATTCCTGAATTGCTCATGTAACATTTCCATTTGTTGCCTTTGATCTTCTAGTCTTTTATCTGTTTCTTCTCTGTATGTGTGAAGCATTTCTTCCATTATTATTTTCATTTCATTTTTTGCCTGAGAGATTATTTCAGATTTCATCTCTTCTATGGCCTGATGGAATTTTTTCTTTACTTCAGATGTGATCATTTCAGAAATTTTAGATATGTGGTTTCCTAGTTCTCCTATGTCATTGTGTCCTGTATTTGTTCTGGGTGGAGTTGTGTTCTGAGGCTGCATTTTGCCCCTTTGTCTTGTCATTTTGAGTATCAGATGACTAGTGCTGAGCTACTGACTACCCAGGCAGCTTGCAAAGGACTCTAGGGACCCTAGTTTACCCGAATGCTAAACTAAACCCAGGGTGGTAGCAGACCATGGACCACTGGGCCCAGGGACCCCAGGCAATTGCTGGGGTGCATGGCTCAGATTACACCTGTGATAGTGGGGGAGTGTTGGGCTTCAATACTAGGGTGTCCAGTGTGTAGACGGGAAGTGTGTGGGCCTCAGCCTTGAAGCCTATGGTGGTTAGGCAGTGGCTTCTGCTTCTGGATCCTCAAGTAGCTGGTCAGGGGGTAGCAGGGCTCTCCTCCCAACCCCGAGGACCCCAGAGCCTGAGGCTAATTCCACACTGCAGGTCTCAACCACCAACAAGGACAGGCCTTGCCAGTTGGAGCTCCTTCCTAACTTTAAGGTGTGCAGCAGAACCCAGGTGTTGGCCTCACCAGAGGAGAGGGGTTGTGCTGCTCATTTGGTGTCGCAGGTCAGCCTCCGACAGTGGAGAAAGGTCCGAGTTGCAGATCCAGGACTCGGACAGGAAACGCCGCGCCACGCAGGTCAGCCCCGGTCTCCGGAGAAAGGACGGAGTTGCAGAGCTAGGATGCGGGCCAGAAACACTGCACCTCTCAGGTTTCCGTGCAGGTCGGCCTGGTCGCTGGAGATATTTTTTAAACTTTTAATACATTTGATTATTTCATCTGACTAAAAACTACAAGTCACTCTTTTATTCCTACAAGTCTAAGTATATACTTATACCTTCATAATATCATGAAAAATATAGTTACGTTTTAATGATGAACTGAATTGTTTCTTTTAGGTCAATAATTAATTTCTTCAGTTGTTATATTATTTCTTTATGAACCAAGTGATAAACAGTTAAGAGTTATAGTTAAATGCCCTATAGAATTTCATAAATACTTAAGTCATCTTAAATTTAAGAAATAAGAGGCTATTTATAAATAAAATGTATGCCTCAGCAGAATTTATTTGTAATTTATTAAAGAATAATTAATCTGCTCTATCATTTTTTTCTTGCTACTTCCCCATATGATATTGTGACACAAGTCAGACTGTCATCTTCCTTGGCTTGAGAGCTGCACAGGGGTTCCTGACACTAACCTATGGGAGTGTCCCCCTGTGTCCTCAGGCACTGCATCTGGTCCTGGCCCGTTCCTGCCCAGCACCGCTCCCTGCCCTGCTCGTGACGCACTGTAAAGTGAATACCCTGCTCCCTTGCACCCTTCTGTCTTGATGTTTCTGCCTCGGATACTGCCAACCATGGTGTCCTGGTTACTTCTTTCTTGTTGCTGAGACAAAATACCCAGTGCCCAAAATGAAGGAAGGAAAGGTTTGCTTACAGTTTGTGGAGGTTTCAGTCCAAACTTGGCTGCTTCAGAGGCAGAGTGGCACATGGTAGAGGGCAAAATGTTCAGGGCAGCAGAGCACAGAAAAAACAACCAGCACAAGGGAGGAAAGGCAAGGAAGCAGCCTCTTTCCTTCCCTTACATTGTAAACTGCCTACCCCCACCCAAGGGCATGTAGCTCTCACACAGTCTGCATGCCCTCCTCTTCCACAGGCTCAGGATGTGTACAAAGTAAGCATCCTGTCTTCCTGCTGAATCACTCAGCCAAACCTCTAGATTCCCCAAGTTGACACAATGTATCAACCATAACACTTGGGCTGAACCCTCTGAAACCATGAGTGTTCTTCCTTCAACTTGCGGGTATCAGGTATTGATCACCATGGTCAAAAAGACAGCTAGTACCCAGAGACCAAACATTTGAACATTGGGAAATGCTGTTTCTGACCAAAATTACAGATATTTTTCTTTTCTAAACAAATAAGAGAAAGAGAAAAAAGAAAGGAAGGCTGTCTTCATTTAGAGTATCAGTGAATGGTGATAAAGGAAAGGATTCTTAGGCCTAGGTGAAAACATAAATTCATAAAGAATATTTCAAGGGACAAATGTTGGTGTAAAAAGTTAAGTGTACTAAAAATTTTAATATAAAATTTTTCCAGAAATATTTCACGTCTTTTACTCTAATATTTTTGAGAAATATACCGCATTGTGAGAAGTTTTTGATTCTAAATCTCAGCCTAATTTAGTGCCATCTGCCTATATATAAACTATAGATTTTATGTCATGAATACAGTTTGTCTTTATCTGCTATTTTCCAGCTTCTTTCTACAAGTACGTTACCTCCCCTGATAGCGAATAGTAAATTAAATGATTTGGAGGAGGAAGAATGTGGTTCCACATCCTTGGAGGAAAAAAATATACAAACAAGCACAAAAGTTGCTGGAATATCGGTGTGAAGAGCAGAAGTCTTGGTCACTCGGTTTCCATTTATTTGCTAAAATAAAGATAAGAGTAAGGCAGATTTAAATACTCATTAAGAGTATTTTGTCCATGGGAGAATTATAGTCCTCACTGTGTAATTAATTGGTCTTAGTTTCTGCAGTCAGTTAATAAGAGGTTTCCTTGCACTTCCTAACTTAGGAAGAGCCTGTCTTCCTATAGCTCATCATACTTCACACTAGAACATTCCCAGTAGAGTTTCAAAACAAAGGAGATGAGGAATCTCTTTTACCTCTTTTCCCTCTTGTAGTCTACATATTCCTATAGGAATTGCAGAAAAAATTATTTAAATTCATACTATAGAGTTTAATGCATATATATTTGTGTGCAATTGCATACACACATATAAAATGCAACTTTAAGCATGAAGAAGAGGAGGAATTATTTTTCACTAAGGTAGTATGTTACTTCCATTTACAAAGGGCAACTGGAATAAAACAAACCCTATTCCCTAAGTTGCTTTGTGGCCACGCTGTTCTCCAGGACACATCATAGCGTATTACTCTGCATCTTGTATGAGCAGCTGTCTTAATTCTTCTTTAACCTGTAGTGAAATCAGTGTTTTGTTTCCAAAACAGTTTTAGAATATGTGGAAGGCCTTCAAAAAGGAAAATGTTCTAAATCTGTCACTAGGTAAATTTCTTTGTACCTTTCAAAGTCAACAAGAAACAGTTTTCTTCTCTTGTGCTTAGATTAGTTTCTATACTTACATTTTAAATATCCTCATGCAAAGCAGATATGACTTTAAAAGCTGTAACAAGCAAATCAGCTTATAATCTTAAAACAGTATGAACTCAACAAGAAATTATTTAGTCACATTCCATTAAAATATTAATTTTAAACATGTAATTCTTATGAAACTAGTAAGAGTCCTCAACAAAGAAAATAATATATTTGTAAAGGTATGAATTCTGGTTCTAAAGTACAAACTACTATATTCTGTAATTAGCATTTAGATAAATGCCATTTTAACTTGAATGTAGGTTGAAGAAAATGATAAGATGTATATCATTGATCACAAGGTCAGCTTTAACTGTGTTGCTAATTACAAATCACAGTTACTTGAAAAATTTGAGGCAAAATACCAGAGACTCTTGCTTTAATTGACTAGTTCTGAAAGGCCTCTTGCTTGAGTCCAGCATGTGACTGCAGTGTTTCTGTGGAAGCTGCCCTTGCAGCAAGCTGCCTTAAAGATGTGGTTGACATGCAGGGCACTGCAAGCAGCCACAAGGCACAAATTACAAGCATAGAAATGTGTCAGGGATTTGAAACTCGATGATCATAAGGCAGAGGTTATGCAAACACTCACTGACAAAGTTACAGTAAGAGTTAAACACAAAAACATGTTCTAGAAGGGTTGGTAATGAAAACCAGATTTGAATCTGTATCATTTTATGCTCCCAATTCCACCACACCTATAATTAAGCCCATATAAAGTAGACATATGAAAACTGCCCATTTAGACAAGGAATTTGATTTGAATGATGCCAGCATTGTTGATAGAGACTCATGATTTCAACAAGTTGAGAATGCATTTGTTATTGTTTTATTTCTGGATCTTGAGTTAGAAAAATGTATTCCACCATTTTATACAGATATATGAAGGAAGGAAGATGCTCCAATTCCTATTACTGGTATGTTTTTGCAAGATTTTGAATCTTTCTGAACAGAAGATTAACTGTCTACTCTGCCTCCTTTCCAGGGTAATTACTCTAAAATGAACTGAAAGACAAGTCCATGAATTTCATCACCATGAGAAAATGGCAGATTTTGAACAGATTCTCCACAGACTTCCTAAAGATCTTGAAAATTGTCAGAAAATCTCATTTTAGCAATATTAGACATTTTAGGGTATAGGGAATCTCCTGGCCATTAATTCATAATTTTTAACTTAAATTTAAAAGTTTAGTTACTTCTGCAAATGATGGCAAGGCATGTACTAAAGGATGAATTATGTGTTCTTACCTTTGTGTGGTTCTCAGAGATCTTCCTAGAATGAGCACGTAGAATAAGCTTGAAGTTTTACTTTTTTTGGTACTGGGAATTGAACTCAGGACCTTGCACTTGCCAGGCAGGTACTTACACCACTGAGCTGTATCCCCAGCCCTAGAATGAGCTTAAGTCAAAAGGAAGGCACACTGGTGGAGGAGGTCTCACTCTCCAGCCCTTGAAGACACAGGTCCTAGGATAGCATTAGGCTATGAAGCTAAATCACCCAAAGTAAGTCAGCTTCAAAATGAATTCTCAAGCAATCTGCAATTACATTCTACCCTCGTGTCCCTAATTTCCAATTTAGAAAGTGTTTCTTACTTTAAAAGTGTGGTATTTAATTCACTTGATCCTTTTTATCCCCAAACAATACAACATAAAGTTGTAGAAGAGATCAATGAAAATGTATATCATGCATTCTCAAAATATAGCTCATGCTCAGGCATACTTTCAGGCATAAGTCATGTGACATTTAATTTCTCAAAAGCTATATTCGGCACAAAAGGAAATCAATAGCAAAGGTACTACAATTCATTTTGATCTAGGCTGCGAATAGCAAAATTTCGTACATTTTCCATCAAGACATTGTTTTTTAAAAAGTACTTAGTATTTTTTGTTATTTATCATTAATCAATTCCCTTTAAGAGAGAAAAAATGAAGCCATTTGTTATTAGCGTCATTATCTATCTTAGAATGAAGACTTTTAGAACCTTACAAAATGTGCTGATGGAAACAGTCAGAAAATTATTTTGAGATTTTGTTACAGTTCTGTAACAATCTGTCACCCTCACTAGAAATGAAGAATTTGCCAAGTAAACAAACAGACTGAAAAACAAAAAATGTTTCAGTCAAGACACTTTCCAGGTCAGATACTGCAGGAGCTGCAAGGATGAGTGAGATGTAGATCTCGTAGATCTCTGGACTTCCTCTTCGGCAGAAAAAGAGGACTGTCTACATTTTGTATCTCCAGCATCAAGGAGTGAAGACAGCCCAAAATCCAGAACAAATGCGGTCAGGTGTCAAGGCATGCTGTCTGGAAATGGTGAGCAGACACTGTGATTTCAGCATCTCCTTCAGTAAAGTTTTATAGAAGTTTAAATATGACTTAATAAGAAATTATTCCTCATGGAGTATACTTAAGAGAAAATATTTAAGATTTTATTTTATCTTCTAAAAAAGATAAACACAAAAGAGAACAACTTACTTGTGTTAAAATTATATGATGATATTCAGAACAATAACTGACATATGTGAAACAAATACTTCGTCAGAAAAGGAGCACATTGGGCATTTGAAACAATATTTTTATTATTAAGCATCACATCACTATATCATTTATAGTGTATTTTGAAACCATATGAGAAGGAGTGTGAAGAAAATTACTACCAATGTGCACAGCACTTACTAGGTATTCAGGTCATTCGGCTTTACTCCCAGTACTGAGATTATCTGAGAAAAGAGAAGGGACGAGGAGAGAGGAAGAAGGGAATAGCAGGAAAACAGGACAACCTGCTCTGTTATTGCAAATCAGTCTCTGGTCTTTTCCTGGACGTGAGCCCTGGCCCTTGTCTCTTTTAATACCGCAGGTAGCGAGCACTTCCCTTACTGATCTGATGCCCTATTTCGAGAGGCAGAACCTTCTAAACCAAAAGGCTGAAACACAGACTTTGGACAAGTGAACTGATGGTACAGCGTGCTCTGAGGAGATAAACATAAAATCCATAGTTTGAAAGCCATTAACATTTTAAACAAAAGAAATGCTATATTCTCTGCTTTGAACACAAATATTTCCATTGCTAAGCTCTGAACTCTTTAGATAACATAATTTAATTTTTCCATAGCTCTTTCACTATGTTGTTATTCACATAAACGTGCACTTGAATCAGAAAGTTTTCATTTTCATTTTCATCATCTAGTGAGCTGTGAGTGCATAACTCATTGATATATTTGTAATTAGTGATTTTAATTATCTTTGAATACTTTATAGATCTTTTTTTCTGGTATTATAATAATATGAACTTACGGCAAGAATTTTTTGAGTATTGCTTTTTTGAATGTAAGCAACACACTAAAAATAAATAAAATACAACCTTCTCATTTATAACGCAGAGAAGCATGTAGTAGACACAGTCCATGGCCATACTAAATCATCAAAATACTATGATCTCTCAGGGATCTTTAAACGTAGGTATCCAGCAGTAAAAGTATATGTAATTTTCAGGGATCTGTTAGTGAGACTGAAAGTGTCTTTGACATTCTGTGTTAACCCTGTGACAATGTATGTGTATCTTCTTCTGTTGTATGTAAAATGTTATTTATTCAACAACGTACAACTAAAGTGAAAATATAGTTTATATAATGGTGGAATAATGACTATATTAAACCATGAAATTTAATTCACAGTATATAACTAATGTATTAATCAATAAGAAAAATTGCAAAATATAATATTGCTTGAAAACGAAGAGAAGTATTTTACAGTGAGTATGTATGTACCTTCTTAACTTGTGTGCTTTTACAAGTTGTGGAAAAACTACCCCAAATTAATTTTTTCAGTGCTATGGACATGAGAGCACGCTAGATGTGGATGGAGATATACTCTCACCTTTGTCCTAGAAGAGACAAAGTTCTGATGTAAAAACATGCAGCCAGTAGACCTCAAATGTAAAAGTGGATTTTAATAATATAACCAATTTCTATCTATTAAACTTTGATAACTTCAGCCAACATACTCACTCCTGAAGGACTATTTTCTCAAAACATTTTAAGTCTAAGGTTCCATTGGGTGTTTCTCATAATTTTATGCAGTCACCTAATTAACACAGATGAAGCAGACAATTTCAGAGGCAAATGATCGTTTCCTTTAAATGGAATGTGTACTTTTTTAAGTCTCTCTTGATCAGATATTATAGGGTGTGATTTGCTTCAAGCTGTAAAGCAAATCTGGCAATCCATTTAACATTCACATGAAAGTGTGTGAAGCAATTTGTGGTCTGCAGTGAAAACTTCTGGGTTGATTTCCCAATAAGCAAAAGTGTGGCTCCTGGTGGCAGAAAGTATAGGGTGATATACAGATATGTTCTGTATTTCTTTATCTCTGCCCACAGTCATTTATCTAGAACTGCTGTGAATGTCATGAGTATTACTGAACCTGTTTCTAATTTTCATTCATTAATTTCTTTCTTAGCTTTGTTGTCCCTGTACATGTAAGGTATCAATATGTTTTAATGTTCAAAATGTATTTTTAAGTTTATTCTGTCAAAATAGAACAATATCCTCTCTCAGTCCCATGGCTCAGCAAGGCACTCCCTGATATGTGTAGCCTAGCATGAGTAAACTTCTAAGAATAGAAATTCATTTTTGAGTTGTCAAGCTGCACAATGGTATTCATACCATTTAGAGGATTTTTTCCTCCTCCAAGCTACAGGGAAATAGCATTTAACTAATCCCGTGAATCTGACACTGAGCTTTTTTATCTACCCACAAGGGTACTGGTATCTTTTAATACTGTGTTATAATGTAGTCGGTTAAGGTGAGGATTACGCATGAGACTATCCAGGTCTGAAACAGTGCCCTTGAGCATTGCTGAAATATGACACTCTGCTCGCATCCTCTGTCTCTTTTTCACTTCTGGCCATGAGCTGAGCATTTTTGCTCCACCTACCACAAGCTCCTCACCCAAAGCAACAAGACCAACCAATCAGAGACTGAAACCTCTAAAACTGAGCTAAATGGCTTTTTTGCATTGATTACCTGAGGTATTTATTACACAGTAATAGAAAGCTAGCTAACACAAATAACGGGAAGAGACAGAAGTAAATTTTCTATCAAGATTCATGAAATCTTTAAAAGGTACAAACTAAGTGTGTCAAATACATGTTGTGAATTCTAAAATTTTTGCAGTATTCTGCATTTTCCAAATTTACTGACATAAATACGAAAGCAAATGGACAGTTTCAATTTTGATTATTATGAATTGCAAAAAACAAACAAAAAAAACTGAAAGAAGACTTTCAAAAGCACCATCTCACAAAAATATTCCCTTCCCGACATGATGGTGCTCGTCACTTTTCCCTTCCTTGGTTTTTATGGTTTGTGTCCGTATGTCCCCCCCAAATCCTCACGCGGTTATGGGGTGGTTTTAGAGTTTATGACTGATCCATGATCCAATGCTGGGATTATGGGTGTGAGCGCTATACCCTAGGGTGGATAGTTTGTATATGTAAGTGAGAGAAAGAGGCTGCTGGCTGCTATTCCTCCCTCCTTGCACTTGTTGCTTTGCTGTGTACCGCTGCCATGAACTGTAGCCCTCTGCCATGTGCCACTGTGCCTCAGAACCAGCCAAGTACAGACTGAAACCTCCACAAACTCTAAGCTAAATAAACCTTTCCTTCCTTCATTTTGGGCACTGGGTATTTTGTCTTGGCAACAAGGGAAAAGTAACCAAGACATTGGTGGTAGCAGAGCACCCATACTCATACACTTTCCTTGGTACAGTATTTGATTATTTGTATTATTTGTACTGTACTTGAGTGGAAACTCGGGTGGGATAGCGATTGTGCCTATGTTATTAAATTGCTGATGTCTAACACTAATGAATCCATAGTACACAGTAGATCACAACTATATACTGGAAGAAAAAATGAATGTACATACAGTTCATTGCACGCAAACTAAAAGCTACATGTCATGTCCAGTGAAGGTGAAAAGTAAATGGAGTGGTTTAGATTCTGAAAGCTCAGACAAGAGATGTTCACTAAGAGAAATCTGTAAGGCCTAGATGTTTTAGTAGAGAACTAACAGGCGTAGTGGACTTAAGTGGTTGAGGAGGAGAATCAGTAGAGGCAGTGAGGTAGCATCTTATATTTATAATCACATTTGTGTATGTGTCACACTGACTGCAAGTGAAGGCGAGAAGGTGAATGTATGAAAAGGGGCAGAGCGCCCGCCAAGTGGTTGCACATCCTGTTCAAGGATGAGAAGGAATTTTATTTGATTTAGATACTTATTGCAAAAGCAAGTACCTTGTTTTCAGTGATAATAATGCAATTGGCTTCACTCTGAGCATAGTCCACAAAGAGACATAGATAGAGTTTCCAAAGGATTTACAAATGTGTACTTTTCTCCCAAGAATTTAGTGAGAGGAAAAAACAAGGAAGCATATCATGCATCATGCTACCACACTAAAGAAAAGCTCAATATGTTTTTGCCCTTTTCTTTCACTAAAAAAATTTCTTTACGTTTTGGGGCTGCTACAAATCTCTCTATTTTCTCTTCCATATGAAAATTATTTTCATTCTCTACTACTCTTTCTAATCCACTAAACGTTTCCCTGCCCTCAAAGTTTTACATTTTACAGCTTCACATTGCTATAATAACACACCTTACACAACTTACTTAAAACAGAAATAAGTTTTATTTGTCTCACGTTTGTTGAGGTTCCACTTCAAGATCAGGCAGCCCCGTATCTCTGGGCCTTTGCTGAGTCTCTGAGGAAGGAAACCCCTTATACTTCAAGCCAAAGGACAGATGACAGGTGGAGTTCTCACATCCTCCTGGAGAACACGCCCCTGTAACGTGGTGGCTTCCAACAAGACCTCAGCTCCCAGCGATCCACAGCCTCCTAGTAATACCATCTCAAGGACCAAGGCTTCAATACCTGCACCTCTAGGGGACACTTCCCAAGTTCCAGACGTAGCCACCACATGCTCCAGATAGATGTACCTGTTGATATCTGAAGTCCAGAATGATTTTCATAATACTTAAAGTTTTTCTTTAAATCTGAATTAGTTTCCCAATGTCAATGTAGTTTCTTAGTCAATGAGAGATTTTTACTTTTCAAATATTCTTCACATTATCATACAGGAACCGAAAATAGGGAATGTAGTGAAAGGGATGGGCTGTGAAAGCCAAGGAGGAGCTGGGAAAAAGTAGCAGCGGTGGCACAACGCAGAGTGGAGAGCCAGCGGGCAGCTTCTACATGGGCTGTGTGCCAGGGATCGTGACCTCATCTACCCCTGAGCCAGGGTCAGGGCCGGAGGCTAGAACCAGGGAGGAAAATGGGCCCGAAGAAGGGAGGAGAGAAGGGAAGCATAGTGACTTCTGCCTCCCTCATCTTCTAAAATCCTGCCAGTGCCTGGTAATAACCGGCATCTTATGTAAAGCCTGGGATCTATGTCTACAGCCTCAGGCAACCAGTGAGGCAAGACAGGCAAGGGGGCGTGGACAGAGCACGTTCTGCAGGAGAGAAGCTCCCTTTGGCACCTCCCATTAGGGTAAGCACTTGATGAGTGCTCTCCTCCCTCTCTGGGAAAACATGTGGTATAAGGAAAACAGTGATAGAAGTGGTTTTGGCTAAATAATATTAAAGACACATGAAAACAAACCTTTTAATATGCGATTAAACAAAGTTTCAAAGTCAATCGATAGCAATAAATGCATCTATTATAAAAGAAAAGAAGCCTCTCCAAGAGCTAGAAAGACAGGAAAAGCAATTTCATGATAAATAAACTAAAATAAAATTATAAAAAATATTGTATAAAAGACTACTTTAAAAGGTACACAGTGGATCAATAGACTCAAAAGTCAGCTCTTCAAGCAACAAGCCAAACAAAGAGCCCAAAGAAGGGAAGAGATTATACAACTCAGGCCAGAAATTAATGCAATTGAGATGAAGAAAACTCTGCAAAAAATTAGTGAATCAAAGAGTTGGTTCATCGAAAGAATAAATAAAATTGATAAACCCCTAGCCAACATTATCAAAAAAAGAAGGGAAAGATCTCAAATTCATGCAATAAGGAATAAAAAGGATGAAGTCACTACAGATCCCACAGAAATCCAAAAGATCATTAATACCTACTTTGAAAATCTTTACTCCCATAGGATAGAAAATACAGAAGAAATGGACAGATTCCTAGAAAGGTACAAATTACCAAAATTGAATCAGGAAGACGTAAAACTCCTGAACAATCCAATATCAATTAATGAGATTGAAAATGTCATTCAAAACTTACCAACAAAGAAAAGCCCAGGCCCTAATGGATTCACAGCAGAATTCTATAAAACATTCAGAGAAGATCTAATGCCAACACTCCTCAAACTCTTCAATGAAATCGAAAAGGAAGCAACTCTCCCCAACACATTTCAAGAGGCAAGTATTATATTGATACCAAAACCAGAGAGGGACCCAACCAAGAAAGAGAGCTACAGGCCAATCTCTCTAATGAACATAGATGCAAAGATACTCAACAAAATACTGGCAAATAGATTACAGTGAATCATAAGGAAAATTACACACCATGACCAGGTAGGATTCATTCCAGGAATGCAGGGATGGTTCAATATTCGCAAGTCAATAAATGTAATACATTATATTAATACAGTCAAAGACAAAAAACACATGATCATCTCAATAGATGCAGAAAAGGCTTTCGATAAAGTCCAACATACATTCATGTTGAAAACCCTAGAAAAAATAGGAATAGATGGCCTCTACCTCAATCTGATCAAAGCCATCTATGACACACCAACAGCCAACATCATGCTAAATGGACATAAACTGAAAACTTTCACTTTAAAGTCAGGAACAAGAAAAGGATGTCCATTGTCACCACTCCTATTCAACATAGTTCTGGAAGCATTAGCCAGAGCAATCAGAGAAGAGAGAGAAATAAAAGGAATAAGAATAGGAAAGGAAGAAGTTAAACTATCACTATTTTCAGATGACATGATACTATACACGGAGGACCCCAAAAACTCCACAAGAAAACTCCTGGAATTAATTGAGAAATTCAGCAGCGTAGCTGGATACAAAGTCAACACCCAAAAATCAATAGCATTCCTATACATGAACAACAAACAGACTGAGAGAGAAATTGAGGAAACCATACCTTTTACAATAGCAACCAAGAAATTGAAATACTTAGGAATCAATCTAACAAAGAATGTGAAAGATTTATTCAGTGAAAACTACAGTACTCTGAAAA
>PVLD010008449.1:0-83908 GCA_004027595.1 Dinomys branickii
CTTCTAGACTTTTGTCTATTTCTCGTCTGTGTAAATGGAGCATTTCTTCCATCATTGTTTTCATCTCGTTTTTTATCTGAGAAATCATTGTGGGTATGTGGGTTATTTCTGCTTTAAGCTCTTTCATGGCCTGTTGGAATTGTTTAATTTCGGATGCAATCGTTTCATATCTTGAAGTTATGAGGCTTCCTGGTTCCCCGGTATGTTCATCTTCAAAACTTGTTCTGGGTGGGGTTGAGTTTTGAGACTGCGTTTTGCTCCTCTGTTTTCCCATTTTTGGGTATCAGATTTAAAATGTGGAGCTATAAATTCCAAAGGCAGTTCAGCAGGCGGAGGTCTGCTGCAAAGGCTACTCCAATGATTCCTTCTCTTTGGGAGAATGTCCCTTAAGCTTTCTGCTGAGATTTGTTCTTCTGTCTTCCCTTTTTTGGGTATCTGATTCAAAATATTGAGCAGTAGATTCCCCAGGCAGTTCAGCAGGCAAAGGTCTGCTGCAGAGGTTTCTCCAATGACTTTTCTTTGGGGGAATGTCCCTTGAGCTTTCTGCTGAGAGTTCTGCTTAAAAGGCTGTACAGATATTGGTTAGATACTCCCTACCAAGTGACCTGGGTGAGGTGTGTAAGACCGCTCCCCCGCCCTCCCAGGGTTCCCTGCAGGTATAGGGATGGATCTCCTCCCCCACTCGGTGATCTGGTCGCGAGCGCAGATAGCTCACCAGTTTTAGGAGTCCCTGCAGGCAGGAAGGTTTCAAGGTGCCTGTTTATCCTTTGGGGCTTTCTGCGCGGCCCGCCCAATGCGCGCGAAATGTGGGACTGCCGGGTGTTGCCGCTGCTAAAAAGCCGATCTGTCGGGAGTCGCCTGAAAGCTGCGCCGGCTCGGGAGGCGGGAGGGACTGAGCTGGCTATGCCCCCAGAACGCTTGGACCCAGCCAATCCTCCTCCCCGCGCGGAGCGTCTCTGGCTCCCAGCGTTTGGGGCTTTCTGCTCGGCCTGCCCGATATCCGCGAAATGTGGGACTGCCAGGCGTTGCCGCCGCTAAAAAGCCAATCTCTGACGGGAGTCGCCGGAAAGCTGCGCCGGCTCGGGAGGCGGGAGGGGCCCCCGAGCCGGCTATGCCCCCAGGGCGCTTGCACTCAGCCAAGCCTCCTCCCCGTGCAGAGCGTCTCTGGCTCCCAGCGTTTGGGGCTTTCTGCCCGGCCTGCCCGATACGCGCGAAATGTGGGACTGCCGGGCATTGCCGCCGCTAAAAAGCCGATCTCTGTTGGGAGTCGCCGGAAAGCTGCACCGGCTCGGGAGGCGGGAGGGATCGAGCTGGCTGTGCTCCCAGGGCGCTCGGACCCAGCCAAACTTCCTCCCCGCGCGGAGCGTCTCTGGCTCCCAGCGTCTGGGGCTTTCCCACGTCTCGCCACGGCAGTTTGGGCCGCCCTACCGCATCTCCCCCGGCAGCTCAGAGAAATACGTTCAGTTTGAACTTCCCAGCCGAGGTCCCGGCATTCACGCTCGCCAAGTCTGTCTTGAGCTGGTGGTGTTTATTAAGGAGGATCGCTCCTTTGCTGCTCACCTGGTCGCCATCTTCCCGGAAGTCCGTGCCTAGTATTCTTATATTGGAATATATATATTTCATATGACGTCACTTTCAAAAAACTTTATAGAGGAACCCTCTTCATTACAAGACTGTGGATGAGCCTAGTCTTACTCTTTCTATTGCATGCAGAGCATTCTCTTAAGAGGATGTCATGGTAGCTAATTCTATGCCAACCTGACTGGGCTAAGAAATGCACAGGGGTTAGTAACACATACTTCTGGGAGCAGCTGCGTGAGCCATGGATGCAGTCACCTGGGGCTATCTATGACCCCTGGCTCCTCCCTCTCTGGCGCTGCTCCTGCCTTATTTCCGAGCCACCAGGAACTAAGCAGCTTTGTGACACCAGCCCTTCTATGCTGCTCCTGCTATAGAGCCAGTGGCCGTGGAATGCACCCGCTGAAGCCGTGAGCCAGGCTAAACCCCCTCCTGCAAACTGTGAGGTGTCAGGTGTGCATCCCACCAACAGGGAACCTGACCAATATGGATACACAGCGCCAGAGCTTCCGCAAGTCTATGGAAAGGGTGATGGCACAGGGTCAAGGGGGATGCAAACAAACTGTCTGTGTGAGGAGCTTCTGTCCAGAGGAGGTATCTTCTATGGTGCTGACAAAGATGAGAGCGCTTACAGAAGCTTACCTTGGGAAGAATGTTACCAATCCTGTGGTCACATTGCCAGTTTACTTTAACGACTCTCAGCATCAGGCACCCAAAAATGCTGGAACCACTGCTAGGCTCAAAGCACTTAGAATTATCAGTGAGCCGACAGCTGCTGCTACTGCTTATGGCTTAGACAAAAAAAGTTGGAGCTGAAAGAAATGTGCTGGGGTTTTTTTTGGGTTTTGTTTTTTTTTTGAGACAGGGTCTGCACATGTAGCCCAGGCTGACATCTAACTCACAGCAATCCCCCTGCCCCAGCCTCCTGAAGTTCTGGGATTACAGGCATGTGCCACCACGCCCTGCAAACTTGCTGATTTTTTTATTTAGGGGGTGGCACTTTTGATGTGTCAATCCTTGATTTTATGGGGGGTGGGTACTGGGAATTGAACTCAGGACCTTGCACTTGCCAGGCAGGCACTTGTGCCGCTGAGCTATACCCCCGGCTCAATCCTCTATATTCAAGATGGAATCTTCAAGGTCAAATATACAGCTGGAGTCTCCCACTTGGGTGGAGAACATTTTGACAACCGAATGGTCAACCATTTTATTGTAGAGTTCAAACACAAGCATCAGAAGGACCTCAGTGAGAGTGAGAGAGCTGCCCACAGTATCAGTATTGCCTGTGAACGAGCTAAGCGAACCCTCTCTTCCGGCACCCGAGCTAGTGTTGATGCTGATTTCCTCTATGAAGGATTCCCTGCATTACTCGCACTCATCTGAAGGGGTGAATGCTGACCAGTTCCCTGGCACTCTGGACCCTGTGCAGAAGGCTCTTGAGACAACCAACTGGACAAGTCATAGTTCCAGGACATGGTTCTGGTGGGGGGTTCTACCTGTATCCCCAAGGTCCAGAGTTTCTACAAGACACTGGAGTGGAAAAGAACATCAGCCCTGATGAGGCTGTTACTTAGGGTGCCACTGTCCAGACAGCCATTCTGCCTGGAGACGGGTCTGCAAATGCTCAAGACTTGGTGTTCTCGGATGTTACTCCTCTTTCCCTTGGTGCTGAAACTGCTGGTAGAGCAGTGACTGTCCTCATCCAGCACAAAACTACCAACCCTACCACGCAGACACAGACTTTCCCCACCTACTCTGACGACTCTCAGCGTCAGGCACCCAACGATGCTGGAACCATTGCTAGGCTCAAAGCACTCAGAATTATGAACCAGGAGCTGCTGCTCTTGCTTATGGCTGGTGTGTGCATGCAGGTAGAGGAAGATGAGAAGGCCACAGCAAAGGCTAATAACCTGCGTGGCAAGTCTGCACCCAGGCACACCACCCGCACTCTGCAGTGTGGCTCAGACTGAGGTCACTTTTGGTGCTGATGCCAATGGCATCCTCCACGTCTCTGCTGCAGACAAAAGTGTAGGAAAAGAACAAGGTTAACACCACTCACGACCAAGGACATCTGAGCAAGGAGGACACAGAGCATACGGTCCAGCAGGCCGAGAAGTATAAAGATGAAAGGACAAGGCGTCCTCTAAGAAGTCACTGGAGTCATACGCTTTCAACATAAAAGCAACTGTTGAAGATGAGAAACTTCAGAGCGCAATCAATGATGAAGACACATAGAAGACTCCTGACAAGGGTGATGAATTATCAACTGGCTGGATAAGAACCAGAGAGCAGAAGAAAAGGGTTTGAACATGAGCAGAGGGAGCCGGAGAACATCTGGATCTCCCCATCCCCAAGCTGTGCCAGAGTGCGGGTGGCACGCCCGGAGGAAGGCCGGGGCTGCCCCATCGGGGAGCGCCTCCCTCTGCTGGGGAACTCCTCTCCATTGATGTTGCCTCAGGGCCCACCATGGCAGAAGTTGATCAACCCAACCTCAAGTATACATTTAGCATTGTTCCACATAATGAAACACTGAAGGACCCAAATTTGGAACAAATTCTTTGGTAGTTTTTAAAAGTTTAGCTGCTATAAACAGTATTGGGCCTTTTCAATACTTGAATATAGAACATGTGCACAGGGAAAAGATAACATAGCACTGTATTATAAGTAGAAAATGCAATGTCTTCATAAAAACTATTTAAAATTGGCACCACTTAAAAAAAAAACTGTCTCTATCCAATACAACCACAAAGATTACTACATAAGAACAGGGGCAAGTGAAGAACACTAGCAAAGTAATTCACCCCTTGAGGCCAAAGAATGGTAACTTTTTTCTTTTCTATATGCAACATCACCATTTTAAATGTAGTTAGGAAGGTTACATTTTTGAAATTTTCCCATTAAGGGACCTATAAAGTCTATACCCTTAAAAAAAAAAAAAAAAAAAAAGCCTGCTTTGCAAAAAGGAAACTAGGTCCTTGGTTTCCGAGCACTTGCTTTCCATGACAGAGGGCCAATTTTGTGGACAACCAACTAGGATATTTTCAACTGAGACAGCAATCCCCCAAACTTTAGCATTTGTCACACAGCTTCATGACACATTTTGGGGCAAGAGAAACAGAAATATTTTTAGTTTTCCTTGGGCTTTTAAATAGAATTATTTATAAAAATACTTATTACTCAAAAATATTTATAAAAAATCACTCTAATCACCTGAAAATGTAAGACATTGAGCAGAGGTAAGTTTAACTGAAGGAAAATGAACTGAAATATGATGGCAGAGGTGATTCTTAGGCTTTGCTAGTAAAATGAATATTCACTTTTTACTTCTAAGAAAATGCAGACAGTAGTCTAAAAGTACTGGAAACCCTTTACTAGGACAGAGTCTAGCTATCTAACTTCACCAGTTAAGTATCTAGGTCACACCAGCAACCTGGGACATTCAATATTCTCAACACAGGCAAGATCTTTTTTTATTCTCATTTCTAAGATCACAGGGAGACCTGGGAACTAAAATTAGCTCTCATGTGGAAATCAGCAACTTATTCATTCCATCAGTTTTTGTTGTTTGTTTGACACATCCTGCTTCACAAAACAGCCTATTGTCAACAGGTGGATGTTCCATCTCCTCAGAATGACTCCTGCTCTGCTACTGAGAAATGAAAAATACAGTATTAACAGTATAGATGGATTTGTTTTCTGGGTTTTGTTTCATTTTGTTCTGTTTTTTGAGACAGGGTCTCCCTACATAGTCCAGGGTGGCCTTGAACTCAGTATGTAGCCCAGCCTGGCCTCAAACTCAAAAAGATCCTCCAGCCTCAGCCTCTTGAGTGGCTGGGATTACAAGTGTGTGCCACCACACCCAGCTACAGATGGATTTTGGAAGGATACATTTCTGTACTCTATCACTGAAATAACAATCACTTTAACACAGAAGAAGCTGAATCTGTGTAACAACGAAAAAGGCCAAAGCTCCCAACCTCACTAACACTGGTTTCTAGTCACTGGATCATCACTAAGGTCACGGTGGCACACACCTGTAACTCCAGCATCTGAGAGGCTGAGACAGGAGGATCACCATGAGTTTGAGGCCAGCCTGGGCTACATAGTGAGTCCAGGCCAGCCTGAACTACATAGCAAGAGCCTATCTCAAAAAACAAAACAAAACAAAAACAAAAACAAAAACAAACTAAAAATGGTACAGTCCTTACAAATGACCAAATCTGTCAATGCAGGATCTTTGCTTTAGAAACAAAATCCATTCAAGCTCAATTCACAGAACTCATGTAAACTGTAGGTTGTCCCTATGGAGCTAGTTACTGTGAAAAAGTATACACTAAAATCTAATTGCAATGGTCTGTTATGATTATAATAAAGAGGGCTGGGAATATAGCTCAGCAGCACAAGCGCCTGCCTAGCAAGCACAAGGTCCCGAGTTTGATTCCCAGTGCCAAAAAGAAAAGAAAATGATTAAAATAAAAACAGCCAGGCATGGTGGTGTACACCTGTAATCCCAGCACTCGAGAGGTTCAGGCAGAAGGACTGCTATGAGTCTGAGGTCAGCCTGGACTACACAGTGGGTTCAAGGCCAGCCTGAACTACACAGTGAGACTCTATCTCAAAAAACAAGACAAAAATTAAATATTACTATAACAGAGAAGTAACAAGTGTAAGGAAGAAAACAAAAAGAGAAATCACATCAGCAATACTCATCACCTTAATTATACCACACTTAATGACAACACAAGCACATTAGCTAAGTGTCCACAACACGCAACTCACCACATTATGGCTACCTTTACAACGACCACCCAAACTATATCCTTTTAACTCTCTGTGTGTATATGGCAAGGGGGGAGGGAACTGAGCACTGGACCCAGGGCCTCTGCACAGAATTACATTCCCAGCCCATATTTTATTTTAAATTTTGAGTTAGGGTCTCACTAAGTCACCTGGACTGGGATCAAATTTGTAATCCTCCTTCCTCAGCCTCTCCAGAGAACTAGGATTACAGGTGTCTGCCAACATGTCCAAGCTGCTTAGCCAGGCGTGGTAGCACACATCTATAATCCCAGCACTCAGGAGGCTGAGACAGGAGGACTGCTGTGAATTTGAATCCAGCCTGTACTACAAAGTGAGTTCAAGGCCAGCCTGCATTGCATAGTGAAACTCTGTCTCAAAAAGACCAAAAAGAAAAAGTCCAGCTTAACCCTCTTTTTAGGTAAGGCACTTAGTCTCAAAAAGCTTTAAAAATTCTCTAAAATCTCACAGTTGATAAGTGGTACCCTCGAGCTGGGGATAAAGCTCAGTGGCACAAGTGCTTGCCTGGCAAGTGAAAGGTCCTCAGTTTGATTCCCCGTACAAAAAAAAAAAAAAGTGGGGGGCTGGGGATATAGCTCAGTGGAATAAGCGCCTGCCTAGCAGGCGCAGGGTCCTGAGTTCAATCCCCAGTACCGCCAAAAAAAAAAAAATAAAGTGGTACCCTCTAGACCATTACCTAGGATGACCTACTTGAAAGTACCTCTTTTTTCCACAAGAACCCATGCTTCCCTAAAAAGAGTACTTAAGAGCTGAACAAATAAATGACACTCCTAGCCCAGCTCAGGACTAATGTTGTGCATGACATTCCTTCTCCATCGTTAATTTAGTTTATGTTTTGGTGCTACTTCTTTCACATATTACAGAGCTCAATACCAAGCCATGATAAAAAGGAAGAACACAGCCAGTCACGGTGCTACACACCTAGAATCCCAGCTACTGAGGAGACCACGGCAGGAGGTTGAGGCAGGACTGCAAGTCTAAAGCCAGCCTGAGTTATAGAGCGAGATGTTGTCTTGAACCAAACAAAAAATGGAAAATCGCTGATCATTCATAGTACTGTGAGATATCAACATTGTAATAAACAGAAGCCAAGACTGCTAAAGGAAGAGTCGCCTGTCTCCCCTAACCAATTTAGGCTCCCTCTGGGAGGCATCCTCCTGAGCAGAGTGACAGGCAGGAATTGGTCCACTACTAACGTGCACATTCAGAGGGGCTCTGCTGCACAGACTCCGGGGTTTCGCCAAACATCGCTCTATACCAGATAACTGGGGTCTCTTCTTGCCCTGATACTATACTAATTATTCTAACTTAACACATTTAATTATGTATCTGGGAAGGTTTATACCCTTACACTTCTCCTCATCCCATTACTCTTTTATTAAATTGAAGAGTATCTGCACGGTCAACTGTGGTGGCACATGCCTGTAATCCCAGCACTCTGGGGCTGAGGCAAGAGGACCACCTCGAATTTGAGGCCAGCCTGGACTACATAGTAACTTCAAGGCCAGTTTGAATTATATAGTGAGATCCTGTCTCAAGGAAAAAAAAATTACTAACCAACTAACACAAAGAATATTAGTTGCCAGGCATGGGTGGCACACACCTGTAATCCCAGCACTCAGGAGGCTGAGGCAGGAGGATCTTTGCGAGTTTGACACCAGCCTGGGCTACAAACCTGAGCTCAAGGCCAGTCTGAACTTCACAGCGAGACCCTGTCTCAAAAAGATTTTAAAAAAAGAATATTTGCTTTAAATATTTCTTCCTTGAACTTTAGAAACATGTCACTTTATCTACCAAAAACCTTGTATGTCACTAGGAGAAAAGACATTCTAATGATATTGCACCTTCCCATGCAGGAAACAGTACGTCTTTTGAGACGGTCATGTCCTCGTCCCCAGCTCCCTGTTATTTGACCTACATAGATCTTTGTGAATTTCTTGCTAAATGTATGCCTGTTACTCTGTGCTATTATGGATTTTTTTTTTATTCTGACTTTTACATTCATTGTTATATATTTCATACTTTTAAAATGCTGAGCTAGGGATATAGTTCAGTGGCATGAGCGCCTGCCTGGCAAGCGCAAGGTCCTGAGTTTGATCCCCGGTACCACAATAAATAAATAAATAAATAAATAAAATGTTAATTGTACATTTTAGTCAGCAACCTTGTTATTTGTTAATGATTCTCAAATGTTATTCAGGTAGGTAATGATCAAGCCATCTGTAAAATATTTTATTTTTTCTAGATTTATACTATTTTAAATAAATAAGGAAAAATAGGCTCTGACCCAGAAAGATTTCCAGTTCAGTCATTTCTCAATAGAATATGCCTATGAAAGTGATTTGAAAAAATATGTAATCTTGTTCATAGGTCCAAAAGTTCAAAATTATCATTAAAGCTCACATTATTTAGACTTCTACCTATAGTACTCAACCTTTTTGGAGTCACTGTGTCTTTAAAGTGAAGTTCTGCCACATGTGGTGGGTAGGCTAAGGCAGCAGGGGACCCCACAAGCTACAGGCCAGCCTAGACTATAACGTGAGACCCTGTCTCAAAAAAAAAAATAAATAAATAGAACAAACAAACAAGACAAAAAATCCTTAGATAAAAGTAAAGTTCAAATTATAGGTTAAGGTTGTACACCTTTTCCTCAAGATCACACACAGAATATTGTATCTAGTTGTCCTTCTGGTATGCACGGATCTTCTCAAAGTCCCCAAAGCGTGAGCTCTGTTATTTTCTGTCTACTTTGGTAGAAATACGAGACAATGTCTCCAAATTATGTTGAGCGCTTTTTTATGCTTTAGTGTTGTGAGGACTGGACTGAGGGGCTCCCGCTTGCACAGCAAGCGCTCCTCCACTGAGCTGCACACAGCTCTTTTCATTTTTTTCATTCTGAGACGCAGCCTCCAAGGTCCTGGCGTGACAGGCGCATACCACCACGCCAGACATTCAAATGCTTGCTCAAAAATGTTTCTGTTATATTTTTGCAAAACCTACGAGTCTTCATTTTTAAAACATTCATTGAAAAATGTATAATCAATATAAAAACTAGCCTCTTTCCAATGTGATGATTTTTTCCTCTACCTCATCTGATTTAGGGGGAAATCTCATTTACCTGGTATATTTTTCTTATTGCTTTTCTGTAATTCTTAGTTACGTGCTACAGACTGAAAGTCTCCCCTCAGATTTCTGTGTTGGGAACTTAATACCGAAGGCCACAGTGTTAGGAACTAGGGCCCACAGGCGGGGCGTTAACACCCGAGGGCTTTGCTACTGAATGAAATAAGGCTGCTGTGAAAAGGGACTTGGGGAATGGATTAACCCTCTCCCAGCTTTCTTTCACATGTCAGGACAAGGTGAGAAGGCCCTCAATCATCAGATGGGTGCGATGGTGCACAGCTATATCCCAGCACTCAGGACACCGAGGCAGGAGAATGGCCAAGAGCTTACAGTAAGCCTTGGCTACACAGTAAGTTCAAGGCCGGCCTGAACTACATAGTGGGACTTCATTTCAAAAACAAAACAAAAGGGCCTTCATCAGATGGCAAGACAAGACGCTTCCCAGCCTCTAGTACTGTAAGCAGTAAATTTCTTTTCTTTGAGACAGGGTCTCACTATGCAGTTCAGGCTGGCCTTGAACTCACTATGTAGCTCAGAATGGCCTCAAACTTGTGATGATCCTCCTGCCTCAGCCTCCTGAGTGCTGGGAACACAGGCATGCACCATGCCCAGCCCATGATTAAGTATTTTCTGTGTAATTGTGAAGACACAACCCCCCACCACACTATGTCCTTAAGATAAATTCCAGGCCCCTCAGTGAGCCTTTTGAGGAACGGCAAGTACAGCCCTCCTGAGCCTCATCTTCTATCTTTGCCCCCCAAGCACGACCAACTTTTCAGTTCCCCTGCTGCTCCCCTGGAACACTCATCCCTCTATCTATCCTATGCCTATTTTTCTTGAGAACACAACCAAAATACCGTTTTTGCCTCAAATTATTCTCTAAATCCCAAAACTGGGATCACATCTCCCTCTTGTATGATCCTACGGCACAGAGCACGGATTCTGCTACACTGAAAGCTAACTGCTCATGTACCTGTCTGACTTCCCCTCTTGTGTATAAACTCATGTGGCAGTGACTCCAGCCTTCTAGTTTATTATGGCTTTCCTAGAATTGAGCAAACCGTGGCTACTCAACAGACTTAGGCTAAACAATTAAGGAACAGAGAAGAGAGAAAAACAAATATGTATCTTCCCCAAAGCTACTAGGAAAAACAAACATTCACATACACAATGCTACAGTTTGGATCTGTAACGTACCCCAAAGGCCCATGCTAAAAGCTTAGCCCCCAGATTGATCTAGTGGGAGGAGAAGCCTTGTGGCGGGTTTTAGGCCATGGCAGGCGGGGTGCCCTTGATGAGGATTACAGGAAGCCCCTCAACCCTTCCTCTTTTGCTTCCAGTAGCCACGAGGTGAGCAGCTTTGCCCTGTCAAGTGCCCCCAACCACAATGCGCTCCCTCACCACAGGCCCAAAATTGGAAGAGAGCCGCCACGGACCAGAACCTCCAACACCATGGGCCAAAATCAGCCTTTCCTGTTTCCACATTCATTTACCTCACATACCTTTTGCAGTAATAGGACAGCAAGAACAAGGGTAGACATGTTATACACACAGAAATGGCAATTCAGTCTGCTCAGGGAGACTGAGCACAAGGTAAGGTGTCAAAGAAGTCTTTTGAAAATGCAAAGACAATATTAGAAATCTCATTTAAATAAACAATTTTAATTTCTATTTCCACGTACATTTTTAAATGTACTTAACATATCAACACAATAGGGAGGAGGAGCATGCACATATGGACTGTATTCAATGTCTTTACTGAGTAGAGATACAGTATACGAAGCAAGGCCTGCAGATGCCCAATGAGTAACTAAAAGCAGAGAAAAACTTGGCATCTCTGTCTTCATTTTATATCTGCCTCCTTTATGAATTTAAAAATTTGAGTCTGATCCCTGTTCAACTTTGCACATAAATGATTACACTTACAGAAGGTCTAAAATCTGGTAACACAAGTTCTATTAGCTCTATCTCACCCCCCCGACTGCCAGCTTTTATAATGTCCTGCTCCAGACTCCCAAGAGGGGCACCGAGAAGTCTCCAGTCACTGTCCTAAACCCGCAGCCTCCTTGAACTCCAGGAAAAGCAAAGCCTCACAGACACATGGCCCCACGAAGAGGACACTGCCATCACCCTATAGGCACCAGACTGCCCCCTCAATACATAAGAACCTCTTGGGCAGCACCTCAAAGAGCCGGTCCTGACACAATGACCAACCGGCCAGGGTTACTACCCTGCCGGTACTCAAACTCCCCTCTCACCTTGCCTTTGTTCACCTTTTCTGTAGCACCTCAAAGTTCCCTTTTAGACACAGCTGCCCTTCACTGATTGACGCGCCTCTTTCCCCTTTAGCACTGCTCATCTCTGATTGGTATTTCGGGGCAGGAGGCCAAGCCTTCACGTCAGAACACCTGGAGACCTGCTTAGCCCTGAAGCTCTGGTAAGAGCATTCATGGAAGCTTGGAAGCCGTGGTTCTGGGGCGTGCGAGCTTAACGTTTGTATTCGCGAAGGATGAGCGCACAAATCCCTTTGTGAATCTTACGAAAGCCACCGTATGGTCAGGCAGAGTGGCTCACGCTTATAATCCAAGCGCTCAGGAGGCTGAGGCAAGAGGATCACTGCAAGCATGATGCTAGCATGGTCTACACAGGCACTCAAGGCTAGCCTGAACTACATAGTGAAACTGTCTCCAAAAAAAAAAAAAAAAAAAGAAAGAAAAAAGCCAAGGATTGTCTCTCACCAAAATGAACATGACATATTTTTAAAGAACTTTTAGTTAATGTTAAGGGTATCATATGTGATCTACTAACCACTGTTACCCTATTATCTTGTTTTGAGTTGTTTTTCTCTTTAAAATTAAAAAAAAAAAAGAAAGAAAAAGAAAGCAGATGGAAAAAAAAGGTGTCTTGGCCCCTGGGTTAACCCACTCTAAGGCTCCATTTCTAAAGCCATGGGGCTGGGATATAGCTCAGTGGCATAAGCAGAGGCCTAGCAAGTGCAAGGTCCTGAGTTCAATCCCCGGTACGGAAGGAAGGAAGGAAGGAAGGAAGGAAGAAGAAAGTGATGCCATTTCTAAAGCCCTAGGAGTAAAAAGGCTGCTGAATGCTTCAGGCCAGAGACCTCGCTACTCCTTACTTTCCCGTTTTTCTCACACCCCACCCTCCCCCCACACACAGAGGCTTGGAATTTTCAATTCCTTTTGTAATTCTCAAGAGTTTGGGTACAAAGACAGAGAATTTTTTTAACATATACAAATAGCCACTCATCAGTTTTTCAGGGGGGGGTGTGTGAATGCGCGCGTCTGTGTGCATGCACTAAGGACTGAACCAAAAGCCTCGTGAAGAGTAAGCATGCACAGCACCAACAAGCTACACCCCCAGCCATACTTTTGTTAATTTTCAAAACTTAACTTTAAAAAATTAATTTAAATTATATACATAATTTTTTTTTAAAGATAAGGTCTTGCGATGCAGTTCAGGCTGACCTTGAACTCACTATGTAGAGGAGGCTGACCTCCAACTCACAGCAATCCTGCCTCAGCCTGCCAAGTGCCGGGATTATAGGCATGTGTCACCATGCCCAGCCTTTAGCAATATTTTAAGTAATAATATCTGTGAAACCAGTTTTGATGTTGTAGTTACTATTTTTCTACCTCACAGCAAAATAAACACATACTTTAAAGAAAATGTCTTTTTTTTTGTCTTTTTGAGACAGGGTCACGCTATGCAGTTCAGCCTGGCCTTGAGCTCACTTTGTAGCCCAGGCTGGTCTCGAAGTTGCAATGATCCTCCTGCCTCAGCCTCCCGAGTGCTAGGATTATAAGCGTGTACCACCATGCCTGGCTAAAAAATAATGTGTTTAGACCATCACTAGTCACCAAGCTTCACACCACACAGAAGATATTCCTAGTCTCTGCAGTAGAGGAAAAATGTAGGATAAGAAATAACTTGGACATTAGTAGAATGTTTTTTTCTTCAAGGCCAGAGCAGGCTTAACAGCATTTGGTCCAATTCTCTCATTCTCAACTACCCTACCACTGAGCTACATCCTCAGCCCTCATCTTTTCTGTTCGACTCTTTATTTGTATTTTTGAGGCCAGATCTCATCTAGTAGTTCATGGGTGGCCGCAAACTTACTGTGTGGCCTAGCCTGGCCTCAAATTCATTATGCAGCCCAGACTGGACTCCAACTCACAACCTTCCTGCCTCAGCCTCCTCAGAACAAGCCACCATCCCCACAATGCTCTCACTTTACAGGTTAAAATAAACTGAGACCTAGGGAGGCTAAGTGATTTATTCAACATCCCAGGAGATGTTTAATTCAGGTCACACTAGAAATGACACCATGTTCATAGTTTTTCACGTTACCTACCTTACTCTTCCATTCAGATTTATCTGAACATGTTGCTTAAAGTCTGGATATTTGGATGCCAGATATGCAAAGTCAGGAGGTCTGTCCTTGTATCTATTTCTTGCGTGCATTGACTTACTCAGAGCCATCTTTAAAAAAAAAAAGTGACAAAGAAAGAGGGGAAAAGTCAGTACATTTGGTTTTTTGAAATAATGGGGAAAGTTGTGAATTGCCAGGGCAACAGTTAAAGCCAACGTATCTTTCCCAATCAAGTGAGACAATAGAAATTTTTTAAATGTACATAATAAGCACATGAAAAGATGCTCCATACAACTCATTGTAAGGGATACACCAATTAAAACCACAATGAGGTTCTACTTCACACCCATCAGAATAACTATTACCAAAAACAAAAATTAGAAAACAGGAAATAACAAGTATTGATGAAAACATACAGAAATGAGAAGCCAAGTGTAGTGGTGCACACCTGTAGTCCCAGCACTTGGGGTGCCAAGGCAGGAGGGTAACCATGAGTTCCAGGCCAGCCTGGGCTACACAGTGAGACCCTGTCTCCAAAAAAGAACCCCAAAATTAAAGCCCTCACAAATTGGTAGAATGTAGCTGGTCACAGTGGCACAAACCTGTAATCCCAGCACTTGGGAGGCTGAAGTGCCATGAGTTCAAGGACAGCCTGAACTACATAGTGACTTCAAGGCACATAACAAAACTCTATCTCAAAAACAAAACAAATTGGTGGGAATGTAAAATGGTACCACTGTTGTGAAAAAAAGTATAGCAATTCTTCATTCATTTATTCCTTCCTTCCTTCCTTTACTTATGTTTGACTCTGGCAAACTGAACAAAACCACAGTCATCTACGGAAAGGCAAACGGTGTCCATGAAGACAGAGGTAGGTTAACACTAAATTCCAAAGAACCTTCCTGCCAAGGCCACTGGGCACAAAGTTACGCAATGCTGTACCCTTCAAGAATTTTGACTAATACCAAGTAAATGTACGAAAGAGGATTTGTAGCTCAGTGTAATGTCACACATCTATAATCTCAGCACTCAGGAGGCTGAGGCAGCAAGACTGCCCAAGGCTAGCCTGGACCATACAGTAAATTCAAAAATTCAAAGCCAGTCTTAACAACACTGTGAAACCCTGTCTCAAAAAGACCAAAAAAAAAAAAGAAAGAAAAGAGAGACAGACAGAGAAAGAACAAAGACAGAAAGAAATTCCTTCCTCTCAGCTTCTCCTGGAAGTAATGGATCAGAGACTCCTCCCACCAAAAAAAAAGAGTTGATTTGTGCCCTTATTAAAAAATAAAAGTTCAAGCTGGGCATGGTGGTGCACACCTGTAACCCCATCACTCAAGAAAGTTGAGGCAGGAGGATCACTGAGTTCAAGGCCAGCCTGGGTTACAAAGTGAGTTCTAGGTCAGCCTGAACTGCACAAAGAAACTATTTCAAAAAGACAAAAAAAAAAAAAAAGTTCAACATGGAATTACCACATTCTGCAATTCTGTAATGCACTCTTAGCTATATCCTCAAAAGAACTGAATGCAGGCACTGAAACAAAAACTTGTGCATCCGTGTTCACAAAAGCACTATTCACAATAGCAAAAAGGTAGAAAGAACCTAAGTGTCCCCTGACAGATAAACAGCTGTATAAAACATGGCATATATGGTGTCTGCCAAAAAATTATACATCGGGAAAAGAAAAGCTTATTTTAATACTATTGAGACATACTATTGAGACATGAAAAAAATTTAATACTATTGAGACACGAAAAAAAAGTGACCTTTGGCCTCTAGAATTGTAAGAGGTGCTCCAAGAGGTGGTCATTGGCCTCCAGACATTGATTAGTGTGGCGAACTGCTACAGCATGCACATGTTGTTTGGGCAGACTCTGTATAAATACACAATAAATGTCACCCAGCCATAAAAAGGAATCACATTCTGATGCATGCTACAACACAGATAAATCTTGAAAACATTATGCTAAGAGAAATAAAAGGACAAATATTGTATGCCTCCTCTTCTTAAGGAGAACATAAAGACAACTCACACAGAGAGCGGAACAGAGGTGGACGGGAAAGGATAGGACGCTAAGTATTTAACAGGGCACAGAGCCTTCACCTGAGACAATGAAAACACTCCGGAGAGGGCTGTCAGTGAGGGTTGCATGACAAGAGTGTACTTGAAGGCACTGAATGGTGCACTTAAAAATCACTTCACACTAAACTTTATGCCATGCATATATTACCACAATAAAAATGTACGCAACACAGGATAAGTCTTTTTTTTTTATATAAAGGTTAAAAAATTGAAGATTTCCTTTGAGAGCATCTGAGTGCCAGTGGGCTGGCAAGATAACTCAGCAGCACACAGCAGAAAAGCACCTGCCTGGCATGTACGAGGCCTAAGTTCAATCCTCAACACCAAAAAAAAAAGACCCTCGAAGTGACAGAAAGCAACATAATCTATAATCTACAGTTCTCACAGTGGTCTTGCCAGGACGGAGTATCTGGCAGCATACTACAAAGTCACTAAAGTTTGAAAAAAAAAAAGTCCCATTTTAATTTCTTTCATAAATTTGTGTCACTCCTAGATAGCTAAAAACAAATGAAGTCTACAGCTATACCACCCTGAACGGGCCCAACCTCGTCTGATCTCAGAAGCTAAGCAGGGTCAAGCCTGGTTAGCACCTGGATGGGAGACCACCTAGGAATACCCAGTGCTGTAGGCATCAAAAATAAAAATAAATAGATAAGACAAATGAAAACACTTTGTCTTCCTTCAGATTAAAAAGAAAAGCTAGTATATTTATATCAAGAAGTAAAAACTGAAAAAAACAAAACAAAACTAACAGCTTCCTAGTAGATCTCCAGTACTTAGTAATTTTGTTTACTTACTTAGCTTTTGGTTTGGTGCTGAGGATTGAACCCTGGGCCTCAGGCATACTGGTCATACATTCTACCACCAGGGATAGCTCTAGTCCCCAGCTGGTAATCTGAAAAATATTTTAGTATATCTCGGGTGGTAGGCAGTAATTTTTCTTTATGTTGTTCTTTATATTTGCACTTTTTTGGAGGGTGCTACTGTGGATTGAAGCCAGAGTTTTCACCTTGAAGTACATCCCCATCCCTTTTTTTTTGAGACAAGGTCTTGGTAAATCCCTAAATTCCCCAAGCTGGGCTCAAACTTGCCATCCTCCTGTCTCAGCCTCCCCAACTGCTGAAATTACAAGAACATGCTAGTGTACTTGGCTTAATAATGAACATTTTAAAGAATATCATGTACAGCGCCTGCCTGGCAAGTGCAAGATCCTGAGCTCATACGCCATCCAGAAATCTAGGGTCACCTGATAGTTCTCTCTCTCTTGTATCCAAGAAATCAGTCTGTGGGTTTTACCTGCTAAACACTTCAAATCCGTCTCTGTTCCCTTGTTCCCATCAGTACCAACCCAGGACAAGCTACACAGATTGCTGGGAGAGCCTCTCAGCTGGTTGGTCTTCATCCCCTCCTGGTCCCACCTTTCCTCATCACGATCACCTCTCACTACAATCTCAGTAGATCTGCGTCTGCTTGCTCAAAACCGTGCTGTCGGGTGTGATGGCGCATGCCTGTAATCCTAGCACTCGGGAGACTGAGGCAGGAGCATCACTGAGAGTTCGAGACCACCCTGGGCTACAAAGTGAGCTCAAGGCCAGCCTCAAAAAAGGGTCTCACTACGCAGTTCAGTTTTGTCTCAGAAAAAAAAGTAACCCTCTCCTCCTTTAAGCTGTGGGTATACAGTATCGTGTCTCAGCGCTGAGAAGGTGACTAAGACATGTCCCTTGTTAGGAAGTTTAATTTATTTTTTTAAAGAGGGTCTTGCTGTGTACTTCAGGCTGGCCTCGAAAGCAGTAAATAGCCCAAGTAATTCACTTAGCTTCGAGCTCATGGCAGTCCTGCCTCAGCCTCCCCCAGTGGTGGGATTCCAGGTGTGTGGCATCACACCCAGCTCCCTATTAGGAAGTTTCCTAGCAGCAAACACCTTTTCTTTGCAAGCTTTATTAGAAATGCAATTTGACATAGTAGTAAGTCTATTAACACTTTATTACAAGGCTAGGGATATAGCACAGAGGCACAGCGCCTGCCTGGTAAGCGTAAGGTCCTGAGTTTGATTCCTGGTACAAGAAAAAAATTAAATAAATAACCCATTTCAGGAAATAACGGTTTTTCCACTCTAGACTGGTGATGGCGAACCTTTCAGAGCTTTCAATGATACTAACAGCCTGCTGTGGCACGTGTGCTGTAGGTTTGCCACCACTGCTCTAGACCTTTGAAAATCATATCCCCAGCAGGCTCCCATATTCTCACATGTATGAAAAAGTATTTCATGTCCATGTCCACACCAGCCCTCTGCTAATTCTCCCCACTGCTCTGCACGGTGTCACTATCCTTCCCCTGGTGAACAAGCCAGAAATTCAGCGTTCTTCCTGCCCGACCTCCACTATGCCAAACACAGGCCATGTGCTGGACACCCTCCATCTCCAACGCCAACTCGCACCCTCCATGACACCGCCTCTCTGGCCCAGATCATTATCATTTCTTTTCTGAACCAGGGCGACACTAACTGATCTTCCCGTACCCACCCCTGGCCCTGACAATCCACTGTTCCCCCGCAGGTGAGGGCCCAGGCCCCACGCAAAGCCAGCCCTAACATCCCTTGCTGAGCTTCTTGAGCAGCCGCCGAAAGCTATGCAGCGCAGTCTGAACCGACTCAGGCATGCTTGGCCCAGGCCTTCCCTAACCCCCTCCTCACTTGTCTCTTTCTCCATCTTGCGCTGTGCTCTGGATATCCTGGTCTGCTTTCACTCTCTGCTGCATGAGGGTCTCTTCTACCACATGCTATTCTTACTGGCCACAAGATTCTCCCACCCCACCCCCATCTCCTTTCACTTCCGAAGGCCCATTATTTCTTCAAAATCATACCCTAAGCTCTGGGCATGGTGGCACACGCCTGTAATCCCAGCACTTGGGAGGCTGAGGCAGGAGGATCATTGCGAGTTCGAGACCTACAAAGTGAGCTCAAGGCCAGCCTGAGCTGCAAAAAGAAAAAAAAAAAGTCATACCCTAAGCATCTCCTTCTAAGAGTCTTCCTCTGACCCACAAATCCGCTCCCCCTACTCCATGCTTTCAAATGTCTTCAGTTTGCTATTATGTATGTAATTACATATGTCACCGACAAACCAGGCAGCAACTGTATGTTTTATGTTTCCCTGTACCTCCGGCAACTGGTGTAAACATTTCTTGAGTGACTGAACATGAGTCGTCACCTGGATATTTTCCAGCAAATTACTACTTTTCGTCCTTATACGACCACTGAAACTCATTATATACCGATTTTAATTTTCTAACATTAACAGATCTTTTACAGACCATCAGCAAAGAGGGGACATGAAACCAGGACAGGTCCCAGCCCCAAGAAAACACTGAAAAGAAAAATGCTTTCCTTTCTTCCAAATATGGCCAGCAAGAAAGACAAAAGGTCTTGTAACACAGTGGGCTCTGTAACATACTACAGAAGACACCAAAGACTTCACAGCTCACATCAGTGCACATGGAACACGACAGCCTGAACTAAGTGCAACTAATTTCAGTTCACTTTCTGCCATCGTAATTCTGGTTGGAGATGCAGCCAGACTGGCCTGGACAGTATCTTCCTGCCTCAGCCTCCTGACCAGATGAACCACCACACCTGGCTACGTGTTTTGTTTTGTTTTGTTTTTTTACTTTGAAAGAGGATTTAAATTGCCGAAGCATGACTTAAAATTGTGATCCTCATGCTTCAGCCTCCCAAAGTGCTGGGATTGCTGCCATGTACCACTGTGCCCAAAGTCATGTTTTTGTTTGATTTTTTGCTCACCAACCTCCTAATACAGGCACTATATGATTAGCTGACAATATTCTTTTCCTCAATGTTTAGCTGGGTATCAGCCTTTTGCTTTTTCTTTTGAGACAGTGTCTTGCTATGTAGCTCAGGCAGGCTGGCCTCACACTCAAGATCCTCCTGCCTCAGCCTCCCCAGTGCTGGCACTACAGGTATGTGTCACCCCACCCAGCTTCGGTATCAACTCTTCCTGACATCAGCATTGTCACTTCCAACTTTTCTCTCACCTAATCAACTTTTTCTGGTTCACTCCCCTCTAACCACAACGGCTCTATGTCTGCCAAGTCTGGCACACGCACGCCTTAGGGCTTTTGCACTTGCAAGGGTTGCTCTCGGGCTCGCTCCCACTAGAAACACACACATTAAATGCACCTTCACCTTGTTCAGGTCTTTAGTCAAAAAGATGCCACTGACATCGTTTTTGTGTATCTGATTTAAATCCCAGTGAGCGAACAGACTTCTTGTTTCCCTTCCTAGAATCTACCCATTTGGCACTCCATCATTTTTTTTAAATTTCCCTGCCAGTAAGTTTCATGAGTAAAAATATTTTGTCTGTTTCGTTCACTGAGAAATCCCAAAACTCAACGCACGTCCTAATGGCAGAGGCACCCACATTCTTGTTGACTGAAAGCGCAACAGAACTCATTTCATCGTCCAGGGCACTGAACACACCACTCTCTCTGTGAGTTAGCAGCCCTCCTCTCGAGTCTCATGAAAAGCTCATTCTAAGGGCTGAAACTTCTGCAGGGTTGCCTGAAGCCCGGCAAGAAAGCTGAAATAGCAGTGCGGAGGCCGACACTTCCGTTCTCTGACCTATCTCGTGTCCACGCTTTCGTCCCCTCGGTTCTTCCTGACCCTTAACTCTCAAGTGCCACTTCTCTTAATATGTAAGTCTGTTAAAAAAAAAAAAATCTAAATTCTGCCTTGAGAATGTGTAATTCCCGGTCGGGCCTGGCGGTGCACACCTGTAATTCCACCTCTTGCGGGGCTGAAGCAGAGGATCACGGCGAGTTCAATTCCAACCTGGGCTACAAAGTGAATCCAAGGCCAGCCTGAACGATGCGGCCAAGACTGTCCCCAAAATAATGCTGGTGACGACAAGCAGAATGCCCAATCCCTTCCCCACAGCCCCCTCCCACCTCGAGCCCAACCTTGGCTTTCCGCCCTCGCCTTTGCCCACAAATCCGACTTTTCCCACCTATCCCGCCACTCTCACTTGCCCAGCTCTCGCATCCCTTCCCTGCCTCACCCGACCCCCTCGGTTCTTCTGCCACCGTTCTCTCAGCATCACCGCCCCCGGGGCGGGGGGCTCATACCTACGCGGTTCACAGGCTCCACGCTATTTGCCAGCTCCACCCACACACCCTTAACCTCCCAGCCCGCGCGCACAGCATCAGGTCTCCCTTCCTCCAGCCTCAAGTCAGAACCTGGGGCGCCTTTGACCCGAGCACCAGGAAGCCGGGTGATCGATGGGTTAACTGACCCATGATTTCAATCCGCATACCAAGATGTTAAATGACCCACCTCCGAGGCGGATGCTTTTTCCCGACGATGCGTCTGGCGTGGGCCTGTACAGTCCCTAATTTTTACGCCACCCGCAGCGCGAAACTCCTAGAAACGCAAATGCCACGGTCCCCGCGCGCCGCCATCTTGTGAAACCATCTGGCCTAGTGATTGGACAAATAGCTCTCGCGAGGTTCCTGCCTAACCCGTAGAAAGGAGCAAGTGTCGCGATACTTGGAATTTGCGGCTCCTTTTGACAGAAAGCGGGGGCGTGGTAGCTAGTGAAAGAGTCCCTAGCGGTGTGATGAAAGGGTCCTGCGCACCAGTCCGCTGAGGAACTTTGCTTTTGCTTTTGTTTAAGTAGCTTTCTGGATCCCACTCTAGATTTACCAAGTCATACTCTCGGGAGATGGCAGAGAATAGGAGGACGAGGGAGGGAGACTTTTGTGTTTGTTGCCGGGCAACTGTTGCTTACTGAGCAACAGGTCTCTACAGAGTGCCTTGTTCAATCATCACAGATCGGTGAGGTGGGAAAGAGTAGCCTCATTTACAGAACTGAGGATTGGAGAAGTTAGATCGTGTGTTAAAGATCGTGCATTCAGATGCCTTAAAATCCTTGTTCTTTCATTTTTTCTCATTGGCCTCTTGAGCTAGAAATGCATGACACATTTCATTTTTGTTTCAACTGGTATACTGTTTTACCCTCGAGTAGGTAGAGTGAGCTGTAGTCTTCCCATTTTACAACTGAAACTGACAAACATGACTCTCAAAAGGCGCACGCAGCCAGTACCAAAGCTAGAGCTAAAGTCAGGACCTAGGATCTTTTAATGGTTTGGGGGTGGGGGGTGGGGAGGAGGCGTCGTTTGTTGGTTGGTTGAGTTTTTTGAGACAGGTTTTCACTATGCAGTTCAGGCTAGCCTCATACTCACGGCGATCCTCCTGCCTCAGTTTGCCGAGTGCTGGGATTACAGGTGAGCGCTACCACGCGCAGATTTTTTTTTTTTTGAGTGAGTTGGGCAGCGCCTGCCTGGCAAGCTCAAGGTCCTGAGTTCAATTCTCAGTACAAAAAAAATTAAAAACCCACTATAAAAAGTGAGATGGGGTGTATTTCAGCGGTGAAGCATGTGTTTTAGCGTGCATGAGCTCTTGGCTTCTGTCCCCTGCACCACAAAAACAGAACAAAACAAAAGTGACAGCAGGACATGGTGGCACATACTTGTAATCCTAGCACTTGGGAGGCTGAGGAAGGAGGATCCCCACAAGTTCAAGGCCAGCCTGGGCTACATAGTGAGTTCATTGCCAGCCTGAACTACATAGGGAGACCCTGTCTCAAAAGGAGGGGGTGTTGCTCAGGACCTAACAATTGATATGAAATCATTTGGCAAATTAGTGCCATAAAAGTGGGAGATAAGGAAGAAGGTGTAGAGAACTGCGCTTTACGCAGAAGTCACCAGTGGAGAGCTGAGATGTTTTCACTATCTATTGAGTATAAACCATTGTAAAACATGTGAGTCAAAACAACAGCCATTTTACTTACCGACAGCTTTGCGATCTGGGCCGTGACTAAAACAGCCATCCCACAGTCCTTGCCTCGCATCAGGTCTCAGGCCTGAAAGAGCTGGTTCTCTGCTGTGTCTCAGCCCTTCCCCATGTCCGCGTGGCATCTTTCCATAATCTCTCTGGGAGAATACCCGGACAAACACATTGGTTCAACACCTCCAAAAAGGTGAACAGGGAAACTGTTAACCTTAAAGCTTAGATTCAGAGCTGGCACTTCTGCCATGTTTTGTGAGCTAAAGCAAATTCAAGGATCTGCCTGGATTCAAGGAGAAGGGGCTGTGCCAATGTGCCTTGAGTAAGTTCAAGGCCACCCTGAACTATATAGTAAGACCCCTGTCCTAAAAAAACAACAAAAAAATACAAAACTTTTTCTATAAAATGAAAATTGTTTATGGTCTGTACAAAATACATTAACAAGAACCAGGGTGATGATACACGCCTATAGTCACAGCACCGGGGCAAAAAGATTGCAGTTTGAGCGCAGTCTGGATAACTGATTGATTTATTGGTTGATTGATTGTCTTTTTTGAGGCAGAGTTTCACTATGCAGTTCAGGCTGGCCTTGAACTCACAGCTATCCTCCTGCCTCAGCCTTCCTAGTCCTGGGATTACAGGCATGCACCACTGCACCCGATTTAGCAGTTTAGGCAGACCCTGTCTCAGGAAAAATAAAATAAAATAAAAAGGCCTGGGACTGTAGCTCAGTGTGAAAGTCTTGGGTTCAATCCCCAGTACAAAAAAAAAAAATTAGTAAGATATTCAACCTCAGCCTTTTAGGGCTTATCTACTTGGTTTACACTCACACTCAAGGATTTTATCCAGTCAGAGAAGTCTGTGTACTTTCTACATACACTGCACCAAAGACAGTGAAGTTGTTCAATTCGTCAATTAAATCCTTTGCTTCTTTTTTTTTATTGTTTGGGTTTGTTTGTTGAGACAGGGTCAAGCAATACTGCCCAGCTAACCTAAAACTCCTAGGCTCAAGTGATCCTTCTGCCTCTGCCTCCTGCGTAGCTGGAACTGCAAGTATGTACCACAATGCCCAACTGTTTAGGTATGCATTAAAAGCCCCACAGATGTTCTGTGAACCTCTGGTAGAGAAACACTTTTTTTTGAAGACAAGGTCTTGCTATGCAGTTCACACTGGCCTTGAGCTCACTTTGCAGCCCACGCTGGTCTCAAACTCAAAACGATCCTCCTGCCTCAGCCTCCTGAGTGCTAGGGTTAGAGGTGTGTGCCACCACGCCAGGTGAGAGAGACTTTTTTTAGAAAAACTTTTTTACTTTTGAGACAAGGTCTCTCTCTGTAGTTTAGGCTGGACTTGAGCTCACTCTGTAGCCCAGGCTGGCCTTGAACTTGCAGAGATCCTCCTGCTTCAGCCTCCTGCTGGGATTACAGGCATCTGTCACCATGCCTGGCTAGATAAACTTCTTGAGCTCCTGAATATCTTACGTATGTAAAACTACTGTCCTACCTAGTTTTGACTCCTGAATGCAAGGCCTGTGTCTGACCATCATTGCACTCTCCAAGGTAGCTACTTCAGTGATAGTTTGGTAAGTACATCTGCACTGAATCAAACTTGGACTGGCATTAAATGGCAGTGTTGGGCTGGGAGTACAACTCAGTGGTAGACCACTTGCCTAACATGCATATGGCCCTGGCTTTGAGCCCCGGCAAGTTCCTCTTCCCATTTCAAACCCTAGCTAGTGCTATTGGCCACCGTCCTCAGGCCAGGGCCCTCTGTCTCCTCCCCACAGCTTTGACTGCTCTGGTGCATAAGGGGACGAGAAAAGAAAATGCCAGCCCTATGCTTATGACAGGCAAAAGCCTCAGGAAATCTGGCTCTGGAGTAGGCAACATGAGGATCTATATGTCATCTAGCTGGGTTACCCCTCTGAGCCTGTCCCCAGGTGTAAAGATGAGCATCACACCACCAGTCACATCTTCCTGCGAAGGACAGCATGAGGCCCAGAAAACAGCACTGCAAGAGCCACACTACTGCCCACTAAGAGACTGGAGTAACTGACGCCCTATCACTCCTGAGCACGGGCCTCCCGCTCTACAGCCAGAGTCCCAAGGGTGAAACCTGGGCCCCCACCGAGGAGAAGCAGTTCAGTCACACTGCCCTTTACTACCTGCTGCGAGTCTAGCAGGCCCAGGCACTGGGGACTCAGAGATGAGAGCCAGACATACTCTCAACGAGCCGTGACAGGAACACAGTTTGCATCCTTTGTTCGAACGGAGGAAAAAAAAATATAGCAAACAAATTCGGATTAGAAGAAGACACCAGTGGGTAAACTAAGCCCTATCGCCACGGCTTTGAGGGGGTGGAGCACAGACGACGGAAGCGTAGTGGGGCGTCGCCAGCTCGTGGGATTCCAGCGCCCTTCAGGTTCCCACGGTCCCGCACCCGCGATCCTCCCAGTGGCAGCCCCCTTCGATCGTGCAAGCCCAGGTTTCCATTCTCTCTGACCGCAGTTTCCCCCAGCCCCCGGCGCACTCTGGTGTTCATGTCCGTGGGCGTCCTGTCCGGTTCCCCAATCCTTTCGGTCCACAGCCACGTCCCAGGGAGCCCTTCGCACGCGCTCCGCAGGGCTCCGCCCCAGTCCCGTCCCGCTGCCGCTGCAGCTAGCTTTCTTGGCCTCCAGGGGCACCTCTGCTCAAGGGACAACGGCCACCTGCAGGCTGAGTGGCCTAGGGCGGAGAATCTAACTCGCGAGATGGGCTTCCAGGGGCCAGGCAGCCAATGAGCGCACAGTGAATGACCGGTATTGTTGCTTTTGCCTGAAATCAGCTCCTGCTCCCTGTTCACTGTGTTGCGCATGTTCCAGCTGTTTGCTCTGCGTGGGGAAGCAGGAGTTCCCAAGGTGTTTGTGTTTAGCAGGTGTCGAACACTCACAGAAACTCTTCTGAGTTTTGTTTGTTTGTTTTTGTCTTTTTGAGACAAGGTCTCGCTATGCAGTTCAGGCTGGCCTTGAGCTCATTGTGTAGCCCAGGCTGGTATGGAACTCACAACGATCCTCCTGCCTCAGCCTCCTGAGAGCTGGGATTACAGGCAGGTGACACCACGCTCGGCCCTCATCTGAATTTTACTATGGGCCAAGACCTGAGATTTTATAAGCTTTATCTCTTCTAATCTTCACCACCACTGATAAGATAGAGGCTGTTATTGCCCCATTTAGGTGATGAGGCAACTAAACTTTGGAAAGGTTAGGACTTCTGCAGAAGGGCTTGCAGCCATTAAGTGGCAGAATCAGATCTTTAGATGACCTGGCTCTCTGGTACCCATTCACCACTGTCCTTTCATCGCCAGCACCTTTGCAGGACGGGTCCTCAAATGACTTCCAAAGACCTGAGCTAGGTCAGGAGGCTGAGGCAGGAGGGTCAAAATAAGTTCAAGGTCATTCTAGGGAGCTTAGTGAGACCCTGTTTCAATACAAGAAGGAGTGGGGACGTGGCTCAGTGGCAGAGTGCTTGCTTAACACATATGAAGTCCTGATTTTGATTTCCAAGACCACCAGAAGATATTATTTCCAGGGTGTGTATGCGGTGATATAACAAACAATTTCAACTCTCTGAAATTCTTTTCTGCTTTTCTTCTATTTTTCTAAATGGTATGCAGCTGGGTGTGGTGGCACACACCTGTAATCCCAGCACTTGGGAGGCTGAGGCAGGAGGATCATTGTGAGTTCGAGACCAGTGTGGGCTACAAAGCGAGCTCAAGGCCAGCTTGAACTGCATAGCGAGATCCTATCTCAAAAAGACAGAAAAAAAAAAAAGTATGCACATGCTACCATGTCATTTTAGGTAGAATGATGACTTCTAATACTCTTTTTTTGTTTTGTTTTTGGTCTTCTTGAAACAGGGTTTCACTAAGCAGTTCAGACTGGCTCTGAGCTCATTTTGTAGCCAAGGCTGGCTTCAAAAGTGACCCTACTGCTTTAGCCTCTTAAGTGCTGGGTTTATAGGCACGTGCCACCATGCCTGGCCTACTCTATGTTTTCTTTCTTTCTGTCTTCTTTTTCTTGGTACCAGGAATTGAACTCACAACCTCGCGCTTCTTTCTTTTTTTTGTCTTTTTGAGACATGGTCACACTATGCAGTTCAGTGTAGTTTTGAACTCACTTTGTAGCCCAGGCTGGCCTAAAACTCACAACGATCCTCCTGCCTCAGCTTCCCAAGTGCTAGGATTACAGGCGTGCGCCTCCATGCCCTGCTCTATTTTCTTTCTCGTACAACCTATTCCACGGGTCTTGCTGGGCCTGTCTTTATTGCTTCTCTGGGTTTCTCCTGTTTCCGTGGTGCAGAGCCTTTTCTTTCATATCACACATCCTCTGTTTGCTAAGATACGTCTTCCAGGAGTGTCCTAAGGTTGAGTGCTTGGGAAGTAATGTGTCAGAGCACTCCTTTGTCTCTGTACTACCTCCACATAAGTAAAATATCAGAGCACTTGTACGTCTGTACACTGCCTTCACATGGATGGTTATTTAGGATAAATATAAACATCATTTTTCCTGCGTTTTAAATTCAAAACTTCATGGCGATCTAATAACCAGGGTCTTCAGGAGAAGCCAACATGCCATTCTGACCCTTTTCTTTCTTTCCTCCAGTTCTAGGAATGGAACCCAGGCTACTTCCACACTGACTTACCTCCTTAGCATTTTTTATTTTTTATCTTGAGAGAGGCCCTTGCAAAGGTGGGATTACAAGTGCTCATGCACTCTGATTTTTTTGTTGTTGTTGTTGTTTTGAGATAGGGTCTCACTGTACAGTTCAGGCTGGCCTTGAGCTCACTTTGTAGCCCAGGCTGGTGTCGAATTTGCAATGATCCTCCTGCCTCAGCCTTCCAAGTGCTGGGATTATAGGTGTGCACCAGCCTGCCCAGCTTGCACTCTGATTCTTGATGCTTTCATCTTTTTTACTTTTTTCTTCTTCTTGAAAGCTCTTAGGCTCTTGTTTTTATTTGGGTGGCCTGAAATCTTATGACAAATATATACATCATTTCTTTGTTCTGTTGTGCTCAGCTTTTGGTGACTTTATTTTTGGGGGTATACTGAAGATTGAACCCAGGGCTTTCACACTAAGCTATATCTTCAGTTTTTTTTTTCAATTTATATTTTGAGATGGGGTCTTACTAAATTGCTAAGTTGCCCACTCTGGGCTTGAATTTGGGATCCTCCTGACTCAGCTTCATATAAGTATGCACCATCACACTGGGCTCAGCAACCTCTTTTTATCTAGAAATTCAGATCCTAACATTCTGGGAATTTTTCCTGTAATATTTGCTGTGATCATTTAAAGAGCTTTTCATTACTGAGGCTTACAGAGTAATCTAAACAAGCTCCCTTATAATAAATATCCACCAAACACTTCTGGATGTTTCTGCATTCTGTGTTTTATTTCCTGATGAAAATAACTTTAAAAAAAACTTCATTGCAATTTTTCTGATTATAAAGCTAATAAGGTTCCACAGCAAACCACTTGCCCAGCATGTGTGAACGTCTAGTTCCCATTTCCATCATTACAGCAAACAAATAAGTACATAAAGACATAGAAATAGGTAGATACATGAAACACACCTGTAGAGAACTCAATGAATACTAGAACTTTGAGATTTAGCATACTCTTGTTGGGGGGCTGCTGGGGAGCAAACCCAAGGTCTCATCTCATCCATGTTAACCAAACACCCACAGCCCCTAACATGCTGTTAAAAGTGACTTTTTTGCCAAGTGTGGTGATGCTCACCTGTAATGCCAGCACTTGGGAGGCTGAGGCAGGAGGATCGTTGAGAGTTCAAGACCAGGTTGTGCTACAAAGTAAGTCCCAGACCTCAAAAAGACCCCAAAAAAAAAAAAAGACTTAAAAAAAACTGGATGTGGTGGTACATGCCTGTAATTCCAGCTACTTGGGAGGCTGAGTTAAAAGGCTGGCAAATTTGAGGTCAGAGTGAGCAACTTAGTGAGACCCTATCTCATAAAATAAAAACAGCTAGGGATGTAATTCAGCAGTAAACTACTTGCCTAGCATGTGTGAGAGCCTGGTTTCAACACCCAGGGCCACAAAATAGTGTTTGTTTGTTTGCTTGTTTGTTTGTTTTAAGTTTCACTGAGAGGGTATCCAATAATAAACACATAAAATCACTTTATCACTTTTAACAGTTGCATAGTATTCCCTTGAGAAGATAGAGTGCACCATTGCATAAGTTACCAGGTCTCTATAGCAAGAGGCTATTTTTGGTTTCTCTATCCTGTAAATAATGCTGAGATGCATTTTTAAATGTACTTTTTTTTGGCGGGGGGGTTTGGCAGTACCAGAATTGAACTTAGGACCTTAAACATACTCTAATGCTATAATTTCAGGAGTTTCCTTATTTCTGCTGCCCTGCGGGCAGGCAGAAGCAATAGAGGGAAGATCAGCGGAAGATGGGATTCCATTTGCTCTGGCGGAGGAGCTGTTGGGAAGGTGCCTGGAACTTGAAGATGACCTTCACCTGACCTTGACAGAGCCCGCCGCTCTCACACCATCTGGGGAACTCCTTACACAGAGGACTCCCGAGCCACACACTGGAAAGTCTGACAGTCTGGGGAGGGGTCTGAGAATGTATGGTTTTAACAAACAGGACATCAGATTCTGATGGCAAGGGGGCTGGGACTGTCAATGCGGGAAACACGGAAGTAGTAGAGGGAGGCAAATGGTGTTCCCCGGGAGACACAGAATGCTGTGGGGGAGAGATAAGGAGCGAAAGTAATTAGGTGTCCTTAGTCACCCCAGGGGATGCGTCTTCGGCTTTGGCGTGCTTTGGTTTGGGGCTAAAGTAACAAGAGGGGCTTGGTTCTCCCAGAGGGTCTGACAGCCACACAGTCCCCTAAATTAGCATTTCCTGCCCTCCCTTGTGCTCAGCATTATTTGGTTAGGAGTCAGGGGTCTGTAGAGACACAGCACACGCGCTGGCCCATCAGGAAGGCCGCGGGCTCCGGCTGGGAGAAGGGAGAGCAGCGCCAGTTTCGCCGGCAGAGATGCCAGGGCGGTGATGCTGCTGGAAGTTGGGGGACCGCAGCGAGTCTTCAGCAGGTATAGTGCAATATCGGGTTAATAAAATCCCTTAGCCTGATCAGCCCGCAATCTCCCAAAGGCGTGGACAGCAAAGACTTAAATAAATGAGATAATTGAAATGATTTTAGGGCCCCAGAAGGTTCCAAACCTGTAACAGAATTTGTGATTCTCTGGGTTAAGAGAAAGAACTTCTCTGGGTGGCCTGTATTTATTTGGTTTTCAAACAAAGGAGGGGAATACTGAAGAAAACACTGGAATCTGAGAGGAATCTAGCAGGACGTTGGGAGATATTTTCCCAAGTAGTACATTATGTCAGTCAGGAGAACTACCTTGTCTCTAGGTGGGTTTTTTGTGTTTTTTTTTGGTCTTTTGAGACTGTCTCACTATGCAGTTCAGACTGGCCTTGAACTCACTTTGTAGCTCAGGCTGGTCTTGAACTCTCAACGATCCTCCTGCCTCAGCCTCCTGAGTGCTGGGACTACAGGTATGTGCCACCGTGCCCGGCTAGGTTGGTATTTATTGTAGGAGTGTGGAGCCTGCAGCTTCAGTCTCCTTGTAATTAATTGGGGTTGAAGCCAAATATTCTGAGCTGTGGCCTTATCTTGTCCTTTGAGGTGTCACAGCTTCATAGACCAATATAGGCCTCAACGGTGACCAGTGACTCACAGAGGTTCACTTACTATGAGTCCGCTGCCTATCTCCAGACAAGGTGCCTAGGCTTTGGACCACGCACAAGTAAACATGAAAAGCCAGTTGGTTAATATTAAATTCTGCTCAGAGCCACTTCACAGTGGTCTCCATCAGTGCAACAGGAACATTTGTGGGAGTATAAATTGGTCCCATTACTCTGAAAAATAATTTGACTCAGTTCTTTCACTTCAGGTTATCTTTACCAGAGACCCTTACACATGGGCTCCAGGAACGCTAGACATCCAGGATGTTCTTAGCATTGATTAAAACATAAAAATCTATTAAAGAACCCAAATGTCCCTGGACAGTGTATTCCCACAGTGGAATACCATGCATAGCTAAAAATCTGAATGAACTATACATACATCACACAGATAGGTCTTAGAAATATAATGAATGAAAAAGCAATTCATAGAATCAATACACATTTATGAAAATAAAAAGGTCAGCAAAATGGAGTGACTTATTGTTTGGAGATCTAGATGTAGAAAAACAAAAGAAACCCATGCTATGGTACATATCTGTAATCTCAGTTACTCTGGAAGCTGTGGCAGCAGGATCCCAAATTCAAGACCAACCTGGGCAATTTAGCAAGATCTTTTCTCAAAATATCAAAAGAGCCTAGTATATTGGTGCACACTTGTACTCCCAGCACTTGGGAGACTGAGGCAGGAAGATTGCTGTAGGTTTGAGGCCAGCCTAGGCTGCATAAGCAAGTTCAAGGCCAGCCTGAATTACACAGCAAGAACCTGCCTCAAACATAAATAAATACATATACACATACATACATATGTACATACAGTAAATAAATAAAAAGTGCTGGGGGTGGACCTCAGCGGCAGAGCACTTGCCTAGCATATGCCAGGCCCTGGGTTCAATCTCCAACACAGAAGAAGAGGAAGAGTGGCAAAAGATTGTGGAACAAATTCAGAATTGTAGTCATCTCCAGGTAAGGCAAGAGGTAAGAGCTTTGGAGCAGTGGTAGCATTCTAGATGCTAATTTGGATAGTAAGGTTGTCTTACTCCAGATGTTTGTCTTACTCTGTATGCAATCAACAGATATGTAACATGAATGCCTTTGACTATATTCAAATATGTAAAAATAAATAAATATACAAATATGTAAAAATCAGATCCGGGAGTTCTGGTTATGCCTATAATCCTTGCGCTCAGGAGACTGAGGCAGAAGGATTGCCATGAGTTTGAGGCCAGCCTGGGCTACGCAGTGAGACCCTGTCTCAAACAACAACAAATCACACCAGATGAAATTTCTGGTAGTCTCAAGGCCACATCATACTCTGTACTTTATTTCTCCCCTAATAGTCACTAGGGATCAAAAAGTAAGATATGAGGCCTGAAGAGCCCGGTGGAAGCCCCAGCACTTGGGAGGCTGAGACAGGAGGATCACTATGAGTTCAAGGCCAACTTGGGCTACATAGGGAGTTCAAGGCTCAGCCTGGACTACATAGAAGACCTTATCTCAACCCCTCCCCAATGTTCAACTCCGTCTCCACCATCTCCACTTCTCATAGATAGTACCTGTCACTAAGTCATGGCCTCATCTCTCACCAAACTGATGAAATGTTTAGCTCATATGACATTTTTCTCAGATGTCACCAGGACTGTGCATGGAACATTGTTTTCTGAAGAAGAAAGGCATCCCGCACACCTTTTCTCATCTTACTGTCTCCAAAGCATGTCAGCACCCACTCCTTTCCACCTGCCAGCCTCACATCTGGCTGGGCCTCCAGACTTCCTTCTACATGGTGCTAAGCCTCTTTCTGCTCTTACTCACTGCTTGTGAGCTCAGCAGCTGGCCCAGGGCTCCCCTCCTGTCATACTCGTAATCCGAAGAACGCCCAGCCTTTGCAAGGGTGGTAGAGTGCCTGAGGTGAAATTCGCCTTGAACAATGCAATTGAACACACTGTGGGATTCAAGATGGGTGAATTCCTATTTTCTCTCCCTCTTCCTGATTATGTGACTTGGGGCAGCTCCTCAACCTTCCTGAGCCCATTTAATTGGCTGAGTGCTAGATTCTTACCTTTTGGATCATTGATGGTGCATGTGGTGGCACACACCTGTAACCCCAGCACTCAGAGGCTGAGGCAGGAGGCTTGCCACAAATTAGAGGCTAGCCTGGGCTACATAGTGAGTTCAAGGCCTTCCTGGACTACATAGTGAGACTCTGTCTCAAAAAGAAAGGGACTGTTATGGTTTGTGTCTAGATGTCCCCCCCAAAGATTCATGTGGTCATGGGGCACAGACTAGGAGGCAGCTGAATCTAGAATTCCTGACTGATTCATTGTCCAATGCTGGGATTAAGGGTGCTCTAGCCCACATGCAGTACAATATGTTGTCTCTTTCTTTCTCTCTGTTCTTGCAGCTTTTGCTCTTTTCCACTGCCATGAATGGTTGCCCTCTACCATGTGCCACCTTGCTTTGGAGCCAGCCAATTATAGACTGCAACCTCTACAAACTGTGGGCTACATAACCCTTTCCTCCTTTAACTTGTGGGTGTTGGGTATTTTGTCTCAGCAATGAAAAAGTAACTAAGACAGGGACCTTATAACTCAGCTAGTTTTACCCACTTGTCTTAGAGATGGAAAAATAAAGGCGTGGCCAAGTGGAGACAAAGATGCTTAACTCTGTCGTGACAAATGTTGGAGCAGAATCCAGTTTTCCTGCCTCCCTCACCTTCCCTCCTGTCTCAGTCACCTGGTCACGGAAACACAATAGCCAGTACCTACAACTGAAAGGAAGGGAGGCTTTTCTTGGTTCATGTTTCGCTAGCCTCAGTCCTCGAGTGACCTAAGGCTCCAGGCAGAAGCAGCTCATGGAAAGGACTGGAGGGAGGAGAGCAGCACCCTTCATGGTGCACAGGAAGCAGAGAACCAAGGGAGGAGCCAGGGAGGGAGATAAACCCGCCCAGGCCACACCCCCTGCGACTCACCTCCTTGGACCAGACCCATCTCCTAAGAGCAAGTCAGTTACTAACTTCTCTCATTCAATCACCTTCCGAAAGCCCTGCCAATGAGTGCATGAGGCTCTTGGGGGACATCTAAATTAAAAACCATAACACCTCCTGTTTTCTGAGACACAGAGGTGAGGGAAGAGGACCCTAAGCCCTAGTTTAGTGCCCCCCAGCTCCATCCAAGGCCATGACCCTGAACCCTCAAAAGATGCGGGCTGTTACAACTGCTATTGAGAACTGGGTGTGATGATGCATGCCTGCAATCCCAGCACTCAGGAGGCTGAGGCAGGAGGATTGTGGGAAGTTTGTGGACACCCTACGCTACATAGTTAGTTCAAGGCCAGCCTGAACTACAAAGTGAGGTCCTGTGCCAAAACAAACAAAACCACTATTGAGTCTGACACCCTCTGAGGGTTGGAAGCGCTTGCCTTACTTGACATCTGGTCCATTGCAACCTTGGCAAGCTGAGACTTCGGAGTCTTCTTGATTTTGTTTTTGAGACAGAGTCTCACTATGTAGCTTGGGTTGGCTTTGAACTCAGTGTGTAGCCCAAGCTGGTCTCAAACTCATGGCAATCCTCCTGCCTTGAGTCCTGAGATGATAGGCCTGCACCAACACACCCAGCCCTTTTTGTTTTGTTTTTTTTTGTTTTTGTTTTTTGAGACAGGGTCTCACTACGTAGCCCACATGGACCTCAAACTTGCAGCAATCCTTCTGCCTCAGCCTCCTGAGTGCTGGGGTTATGGGTGTACACCACCACACTGGGCAGGACCTTTCCTCCTACACAAGGCCTGAAGTAGTGGGGAAGAGGTAAGCATTCAGGGAACTACAGAAAAGTTTGACCCCAAAGCCTTCCTGTCTCCCAGAGCTCATGCCCTCTTCCTGCAGGGGTTGGCTGGCCCCTGACGAGAGAGGCACATGGAGCAGGAGCAGGGGCGGGAAAGGAGGTTCTCCCAGAGAACTGAAGGGGACCAGCCAGGGCTCCTCATCCACTCCAGAGGGAATTTATGGACAAGAGAGGCAGGAGGTGGAAGAAGGTTTTGCCCTGGTCCTTTTTTCAGCTGATGAATTGAAAAGTTATCTATGAAGTGGAGAACTGGGAGGTGCTACAGAGCTGAGTTATTTAGTGAGGCTGCCAGGAGTGCCTTGAACGGAGGTAGACACAAAGATGTTGGGGTCCCAGTTTGGTCTCCTGATCTGTAGGCAGCAAATGGACGGGCTGGGATGGCCGCTCCCAAAGACAGGGCCTCTGCCAGCCTAACACGAAGATCGGCTGCCTTCTGCTTCCGTCTGAAAACCAGCCACCCTGCAGGCCAGGAGCGATCCTATTAGATTAGCGTGCATAGAGGCTTTGCTTTCATTATTCAACTGTGTTTATCATCTATGAAAGCGCATGACTATAAGACGAAGAACGGTTCTTTTTAAATTTAATGTTGCAGTACATACAAGTCCAGGTGAGTTCTTACAACCTGGACACAGGGATTTAACTTTTGCCATGTTGCTTATATGACAGTGTACAGCTGTCCTGCGAACACGCTCATGTCTTTTAGTCACCAGAGGGGCTTTTGTAGGTTCCACAAACATCAGCCCTTAAACTCAGTCATATAAGAAATGCAGTTTGGGTTTTAGGGTGTCCCAGTCCCATGATTATGTACAGTTTGGGGAGGGACTTTGTCAGGATGGAGCACCGAGCACCAAGCACCCAGGCACTGGTTCCCACTAGTGGTAGTGACTCAGTTAGCTGTTTTTCCAAGTCCCACTTTGTGACACAAGACTCTCTCATCCCTAGATGCAGTGAGCAGCCACTGCTTCTCAGAGGACCCAGGGTGACTCTCCTCTCTTTCCTCCTACCTGCCTGGGTGGCCAGGGTGATGGGAGGGGGGAGATTGGTATGTTTTTAGAACACACAAAATATGGTAATGTATGCATTTTTTTGAAAAGCGCATTAAATACCAACATATAACAATGAATCTCATCACTGCATATTTTTACAGCAGCAATAAATGCACGTAGTGCTTCAACAATATTGCAACAACCACGGCATCCCATGACAGCATGCTAATGAAACACAAACAATAAAAAACCTCCATGTTAAAAGAACTCCCAGACGTTTCATGATATTGAAAATGCAAAGGAAAACATGTGGGAAGCTGATCCTAACCTTAAAAAGAGAAGCTGGCATACAGCTCAGTCAGTGCTAGGACACTGCTCTAACACAGTACTCATGAGGCCCTGCTTCAGCCCCCAGCATTACAAAAACCACAAAATAATATAAATAACCAGTATAACAACTCACCAACTAGCAGACATATTGCTTGTTCTGTATCGTGAATTATCTAGTAAGACAGCTACAAAGCAAGAGATGATACTACTTAGCTGGGTGACACGTGCCTGTAATACCAGTTCTTAGGAAACAGAGATAGAAAGGTCACAAATTTAACCTTACTCTCCTTCCTCTCTTTTCCTCTCTCTTTTCCTTCTTTCCTTCCTTCCTTCCTTCCTTCCTTCCTTCCTTCCTTCCTTCCTTCCTTTTTCTGTCTTTCTCTTTCTTTCTCTCTCTTTCTTCCTTCCCCCCTTCCTTCTTTTTTTGTCTTTGTGAGACAAGGTCTCGCTATGCAGTTCAGGCTGGCCTTGAGCTCACTTTGTAGCTCAGGCTTGTCTTGAACTCACAACAATCCTCCTGCCTCAGCCTCCCAAGTGCTGGGATTACAGGCATGCACCACCACTCCCAGTTAAGAAAGGTTTATTATAACTCACAGTTTGTAGGGGTTTCACTACATAATCAGCTGGCTCCAAAGCAGGGCAGTATGGAAGAGCGGCATCACAGAGGAGAAATGGTTCATGGCAGGACAAGCGGGGGAAGCAGCAGCAAAGGAGCAACAACCTCCCTTCCCCTTTTTTCTCACTGAGGCTACCCACCTTTTGGGTGGTGCCATCCACACCCAGAGTGAGGCTTCCCATTATCGACACCCAGAACTATGATAAACCAATTAGTGGACTAATGCAGTATCACACCTTTAATCCCAGGATCACACGCTTAGTCCACATCCTAGATCCAGCCACCTCGGAAAAGTGACATCTGTGACTACATGAGGCTTTGGGGGGACATCTAGACATAGCCATAATAAGAACTGTAAGATAAATCATACATTTTCTTGTTGATTGCTAAGATGGCTTTGCATGGTTTCAGCTTGCACACGTGTTTTTACAGTACAAAGCAAAGACAGCTAGTTAAGCAGTTTCTGGAAGGTTGCTGTCTTCACATCTAATGCTGGTGCTTGAAGTCCAAGGGCAGGCAGTTGGTACAGTACAGTAAGAAAGAACTGGAATTCACAAGCATGAGCGGGGCCCTGACAGGACAGACAGAAGCCTACATCAATTTTTGTTGCCTTTAATTTTGGTAACGTGGGTGTTTTGCAAAAGCCAAGGTTCTCCTGACTAACACCTGACGCAGGAGTCAGAGAAGCTGCAGGAAGATTCACTGGGAGGTGAAGCAGTGACATGCACGGCCGCTGCCTGGTGCCAACAAGGTGAGACAGCAGTAACTTACAACATGTGTCAGCGGCAAAAGGGCTGCTGCTTCACCTCCACCCTCCAAATCCCCCACAGCAATCTCTGTTGTGGCCACGCTAAATTGGAAAGACCTAGGAGAGCGAACTCTGGGAGACATAATTCAGCCTAGCCACCCACTGTGTTTATTACCTATGCAGATGAATGGTTTGCATTTGGCTCTGAAATCAGACTTCCCGGTTTTGAATTGCAGCTCCTTTATTCCAATCTGTGTGTCTAAGGTAAGTTTCTTACGCTTTCCATGCCCCAGTTGGCTTCTTTGCAAAGTGAAGTTATATCAGCAGTGTTTACATTATGTGATTCATTTGAGGCTTAAATGAGATAATACATATAAGATGTTAATATATTATTGACAATTTATCACTAAGGCTTGGCCTGTTGGAACAGTTTTGATAAACATTAGCTATTATTAGTTTTTTTTCTTTTTTTTCTTTTCTTTTTTTTTTTTGTCTTTTTGAGACAGGGTCTCACTATGCAGTTAAGGCTGGCCTTGAGCTCACTTTGTAGCCCAGGCTGGTCTCAAACTAGAAACAATCGTCCTGCCTTAGCCTCCCGAGTGCTGGGATTACAGGTGTGTGCCACCACGCCCAGCTTTGAGCAGTATTATTCTTTCTGGCTTCAAAATTGATACCTACTCCAGTGACTAACCTAAAGCTAGCTTTTCACTTTCAAGAAAGTGATTTTTCTAATGTACTGTATTATCATGCTATATCCAGGACAACTAGATACAGACTATATGGTATTCTTTATAATATTTTTATCATTTTTCTGTGAATATAAAACTGCTCAAAAAAAATTTTTTTGAGACAGGGTCTCCCTGTCTCAGGCTGGCTTTGAACTCAGTATGTAATCCAGGCTGGTCTCAAACTCACAGCAATTCTCCTGCCTCAGCCTTCTGAGTGCTGGTATTATAGGCATGTGCCACCATGCCCAGCTCAAAATTTTAAAATTTGAAAAACTTTAAAGAAATAAAAAGAATGTGGTCAGTAAACACATTGCTAGCTCCACTCCCAAACCTGCTGATTCAGTAGGTCTGGCGTGGAGCCTGAGAATGTGCATTTCCAGCAAGCAACACATAGGAGGTAAGCCGAATTCAGACTCTACAGGTTTCCTGACTTTTGTACTGACAAAGCCTCCCATTCATCAGGGCCATTGTTTTCTTGGCTCACTCTGTCCATGACATCACCCAACACCCTGACATTACCTGCCAGGTAAGAATGAGATACCTGATGACTGACAGTCACTCAGGGGATGGAGTTAAACAGGGCCTGGAAAATCCCTCTGATTCTCCTCCTCTTTTTCTCCAGGCTCTTCACAGCATGGAACCAACCATGATTTAAGAAATACATACATATACATATTTAAATAGGTACTATTAAATATATAATGTATATGCATACATTTCATTATAAAGAAATACATGGCACAGAGGAAAATTAGAAAAAAATAGAGGGAAAAAACAATTACCCACAGTTCCCTAAAGGCAACCATTTAGTATCATGTTGTATTTTTTTTTTTTTTGTCTTTTTGAGACAGGGTCTCACTATGCAGTTAAGGCTGGCCTTGAGCTCACTCTGTGGCCCAGGCTGGTCTCGAACTCGCAACAATCCTCCTGCCTCAGCCTCCCAAGTGCTGGGATTACAGGCATGAGCCACCATGCCCAGCCTTACTTTCCAAATGTAGTTTCTCCATGGCCAGGTGTGGTGGTGCCTGCCTGCCTCTAATCCCAGTATATCTGCACCATCCTGGTGAGACATTTGTCCGTGAGGCTTGCCCCTTGCCTAGGCTTTGCAATTCCGTTTTCAAGGTCTTTTCAATGCCCAACCAAAGGCACTTATTAAACTGCAGATGGGCCAAGCGCACACTTCCTGACCTTTGTTTCCTTTGCACACTCCACCTGTCTTCCCTCCCTAAAAGGGTTATCAGTCCACTTTGTGCTGCTGTGGCAGCAAACTCAATCCTGGGTGTACTGGTCAGGGTTCCTGTGCTGGGACAAAATACCCAGTGCCTGCTACCTAAAGGACGGAAGGGTTATTAGGCTCATAGCATCAGAGCTTTCCGTCCGTGGCTGGTTCCATGGCTGTGGGTATGAGGTGAGGCAGATACGGCTGCAGGGGATGGGAGAGCAAAGTCACTCAATTCATGATTGCCAGTAAGTCCAGCACAGGGGAACAGGGCCACCTAGTCACATAGCCCCCCCAGGCATACCCCCAGTGACCCACGTGTAACTGGTCCCCACTTCCTGCTAGCACATTCAGCTGTGAACATCAGTGAGTTCAAACTTGTGAACCTCCTGCCTCAGCCTCCCAGAGTGCATGCTGGGATTACAGGCGTGTTGTTACCCTGTGTGTCTTTTTATAAGGAAGCTGTGATAAGGAACCCCCTTTCAGCCAGGCATTGTGGTGCAGGCTGTAATCCCAGCACTCGGGAGGCTGAGGCAGGAGGATTGTTGAATCTTTCCGTCTGCACTTGAATAAATAGCTTCTGAGTTTAAAAGCTGAGATACTCTTCACTTTCTTCTCTGATTCTGATGTAGCAGCTCTTCACGAGGTGGGCCTCTCTCTGCCAACCCAAAAAGAGGGAGAGTGGGTTTACATTAGAAGGGATTTTGAGAAAGGGAAGGAGTGTACTAGTATATCGAATGATTGGCCTGCTTCATCAGGAACGCTGCAGAAGTATTTGGGCTCCAAATGTCACCAGTGACCCTTGACAGGGTGGGGCAGGGAGTCATGTGTGTTCTGTCTGAGCCAAGGCCTGATGTCACCAGGAAGGTGAGCTGAGGTAAAGGGAGCGCCAGGAGCAAGTGGTTCACCTTCAGAAGAGGAGAAGACTAGATTAATGGTATCTAAACAATGGTAGCAAGCCGGAAGAGGTGGCGCAGCGTGGTGGCGCAGGCCTGTAATCCCAGCACTCAGAAGGCTGAGGCAGGAGGATCATTGCAAATTCAAGACTAGCCTGGGATACAAAGTGAGCTTAAGGTCAGTTTGAACTGCATAGTGAGACCCTGTCTCAAAAAGACAAAAAAAGAAAAAAAAACAAACCAACCAAACAACAACAAAATGGTGGTACTGACCAAGGAGCCCGAAGTAACCCCCAGCCCCTTTGTACTTGGTGAGCAGAGGTGAAGTGGAGGCTCTGGTTCCGTGAAGGTGCCCTTTCTCATCTGTCAGGGACAGAGAAATCATTGGCCAAGGCAACTGGCTTACTCAAAAAGATCAAAAAAATCTATCACCCATCAGTCCATCAGCATGTCTTTTTGTATGTGTAATTTGGACATTCTGCCTAAAAATTTTCCCATCAGTGAAGTTGCTACATCAAAATATAAAGCCTATATATTATTATTGTTAGTATTATCTTGGGTTTTTGAGATAGTCTTGCTAGGTAGTGCAAGCTGGCCTTGAACTCACTATGTAGCCCAGGCTGGCCTGAAACTCATGGTGATTCTCTTGCCACCACTTCCCAAGTGCTGGAATTACAGGTCTGAGCTTCCACACCAAAGTTGTTCAGTTTTTTTTTTTTTAGTACTGAAGATTGAACCCATGGGTACCATACCTTGTTTTTGAGACAGAGTCTCAGTATGTAGTGCAGGCTGACCTTGAACTCACTTGTGTAGCCCAGCCTGGCCTCAGATTCATGGAGATCCTCCTGCCTCAGCCTCCCAAGTGCTAGGTTTATAGGTGTGACCACCATGCCTGGCTGAAAACTTTTCATTTTTTGAAGTGACAGGTAAAATTGTATGTACTTGTCGTACACATAATGTTTTCTGTACTCAATCTTAAAAATCTATTTTCTAATCCTTTTCTTATCATATATTATTTCCAATCACATAGTATAGCAGTTTGACAGACAAAAATAAGACACTCCAACAATATGTGTGCAATATAATGTTTCGATATGTTGTCCATTTTATTCTGTTATTCACACCAAGATCTATCTTTACAGGCCTGCCTGGTGGGGAGCATGCCTATAATCCCAGTACTTGGGAGGCTGAGGCAGGAGGACCTTGAGTTCAAGAGCAGATTGGCTACACAGTGGGACCCTGTCTCCAAAAAAAAGAAAAAAACCTGGCCAGGCATGGTGGCACACACTGTAATCCTAGCACTCAGGAGGCTGAGGTAGGAGGTTTGCTGTGAGTTCAAGGCTAGCCTAGGCTACATAAGCAAGCTCAGGGCCGGTCTGAACTGCATACCAAAACCCTGTTTCCAAAAGATAAGACACCAAAAAAAAAAAAAAAAAGAGTCAACTTCACAGAAATAGAATTGCGAGACTTCATGCCTCCATGCTCAAGCCCTGCTCTTCCCTTGCAGGTAACTCTAGCACTTCCCACTCTATTCCCCTCCCCCTTCTTGCTACTTCTGTCAAGCTATGCTCTCTTTCCGCCAGGTTTCCTTAGCCAACCTTTTAACAAACAAGCCTCGCTTCTTGTCCCTTATGATGCCTTTTCAGCCTGGATGACCTTCACTGCAGCTGGACTTGGAGACAGGTCCCGTGAGCTGGGAGGCATGGTGTGGATGAGGGTGCCAGCCAAAGTGGCACTTCTGGGACACTTCACAAAGTCCACTGCCAGGTAGTCACCAGGGCTGGGCCAGAAGCAGGCCTTGATAAGCTACTGGGAAAGTCTGGTCTTCAGCTCTTGGACTCCAGCCAGGGAGGACTCAGCAGAACTCAGAGTCCTGTCGTGAGCTTTGGACCTGAGCTGTGCCAGCTCCTACCCTGACGCCTGAACGTGAGAGCCGGGCCGTCAGGTGGGGGAAGAGGCAGGGGGACCCTATGCATACGTCAGCATCACGTCTCTCAGGAGCAGGCTCCTCACCCCTGGAGAACATTCCGTCCCCTCTGATTTACTTCCCCAGCAAAACACTAGGGCCACAGCGTGCTGATTTTGGAGCATGGGCTTATCGAGGGCCTCAGAGCGGGCCTTGCCTGCGTTTCCCGGAGATCTGAGAGGTGGAAGCGGGGTGGAAGTCGCTCTTGTTGCCCTTCACTGTTGGCTCCGGGCAGGTAAGGCCATGCGAGGCCAGTGTCACATCTCCAGGTCTGAGGATGTTATGAGGAAGTTGTAGAGGTAGCAGTGGAAAAATTCCACATTCTGGTCCAGACTGGGGCAGTGGTGGCAGTCTCCTGGTCCTAGCTTTATAGTTCATGGATTACAGATAAAACAGCATGTCCTAGAACTTGACATTGCTGAGGGTGACAGACAGGAGTCTCCCCTGAGAGTGTTCCAAGGGTCATTCATGAAAGCAAACCTGGAGCCCACTCCTCCAGCCCTTCCAGGGCTTTGGTAATCTTTGTGTAACATAGATTACGTGTGTCACATAATCTTTCTTTTTTTTTTTTTTTTTGTACTGAGGATTAAACCCAGGGCCTCATGCTTACTCTGTCACTGAGTTACATCTCCAGGCCTTTTTATTTTTTTGAGACAGAGTCTTGATAACTTGCTCAAGTTGGCCTTGAACTTGTGTTCCTCCTACCTTAGTCTCCCAAGTAGCTGGGATTACAGATGTGTGCCTGACACCGCTCCCCCCCACCACAGAGCTACATTCTGTTTTTTATTTTTTTATATTTTGTCTTTTTGAGACAGGGTCTCGCTATGCACTTCAGGCTGGCCTTGAGCTCACTTTGTAGCCCAAGCCGGCCTGGATACTCCCAGGAATCCTCCTGCCTCAGCCTCCCGAGTGCTGGGATTACAGGTGTGCACCACCACGCCCAGCCTTCTTATTTTAATCTCTTATTACTAGTTTTTTCAATTCCTAGTCCACGCACTCACAGTGGGGAACTGGTACAGACTGCACCTTGATCCTTTTTACTTCCTCTTCCCCTCCTCTGCCTCTCCCCTCTGCCTTTAGGTCCCCTTCCTGCCCTTTCCAAGAACCAACCCTTTTGATTCACCAATCCTTTGTATTGTATTTAGTCTTAAATTTATTAATTTCCACTCTGATCTATGTCTATCTATCTATCTTTTTCATCTTTATAATTCCTTTCCTTCTATTAGCTTCAGACTGGGATTGTTCTCGTTTGTCTAGGACCCTGAGACACGTCAGGAGGTTGGTGTCTGGGGACTGGCTCTGTTGATTTTATGTGTGCGCTTAGACCTGCTCTCCCTGTGCCCCATCGGTTTTGGTATGTTGTGCTCCCACTGTCATTGGGTCCTAAGAAATTTTTTATTTTCTCCCTGCTTTCTTCTGTGATCCATTCATCATTCAGTAATGTATTATTTAACCTCCATATATTTGTGTGGTTTCTATGGTTGTTTTGCTCTTGATTTCAAGCTTTATTCCACTTTGACCTAACAGTATGCAGGGCACAGTGTCAATTCTTTTGTATTTATTTAAGCGTGCTTCACGGCCTAAAGTATGGTCTATTTTGCAAGTTTTGGGTGCTACTGAGAAAAATGTGGAATCTGCTGTTGGACAAAACACTAGATATCTGTTAAGTCCAGTTTCTCAATGGAGTGGTTTAACTTTGATGTTTCTTTGCTGATTTTTTTTGGCCAGGTTGCCCTATCTGCTGGTGAGAGTAGGGTATTGAAGTCCCCTACAATACCCTAATCGTATACCCTAATTGTACATGCCACAATAGTGTTTGGTATCTGCCTTGTTTGGACTACCTTAATTGGACTACTTTTTGTTTTATGATGTTGGGTGTGCTGACTGTAGGTGCACAGATATTTATAATTGTTACCTCTTCCTATTGAATTGTTCCTTTTACTAATATGCAATAGCCATCTTTGTCTCTTTTGGTCAGTTTTGGCTTGAAGTCTGCTGTGTCTCAAAATAAGATAGCTACTCCTGCTTTGGGGAGGCTCTGGTTGAATGGAGTATTGTTTCCAGGCTGTCACTTTCAGTCTATGTACATCCTTCCTGACAAGGTGTATCTTTTGTAGGCAATAGATGGTTGAAGTTTGATCCAATCTGCCAGTCTGTGTATTTTGATTGGGAAGTTTAGATCCTTGACATTGAGAGTTATTATCATATCGTGTTTTTTTTTTTCTTGTCTTTTTGAGACAGAGTCTCACTATGCAGTTCAGGCTGGTCTTCAGCTCACTTTGTAGCCCAGGCTGGTTTCGAACTTGCAATGATCCTCCTGCATCAGCCTCCCAACCATATATGTTTACTGAAGCCTGCCCTTCCATAATTTTTTCTTTTATTTACTGAATCTTGCCCTCCCACTATTTTTTTTCATGTGGTTTATCTATCCTCCCAGCTAGATGTATATTTTTCTTTGGGCCCCTTGGTCTTGGTGGCCTCCCTGTATCTGTCTATGATTCTGTTTTCTGTTTTAGACAGGATCACATTATGTAGTTCAGACTGGAGTTGGATTCACTATGCAGCCGAGGCTGGCCTCTAACTCACAGCAGTTCTCTTCAGCCTCTCGAATGCTGGGAACACAGACACGTGCCACCACACCCAGCCTATGATTCCCTTAAGTACTTTCTGCAGTTCTGAGTTAGTGGTTGTGTATTTCTTTAGGATCTGTTTGTTATAGAAAGTCTTTATTAATTAATTAATTTATTTTTGTCTTTTTGAGGCAGGGTGTTGCTATGCAGTTCAGGTTGTCCTTGAGCTCACTTTGTAGCTCAGGTTGGTCTCAAACTTGCAAGGCTCCTGCCTCAGCCTCCGAAGTGCTGGGATTATAGGCATGCACCACAGCTAAGTCTTTATTTTTCTATCCACCTTAAAGGCTAATTTTGCAGGATATAAAAGTCTGTGCTAACAAATATTTTCTTTTAGAGCTTGAAAAACCTTATTTCAGGCTCTTTTGACCTTTAAGATTTGTGCCAAACCAGTTAGGGTGGCACATGTCTGCAATCCTAGCACTTGGGAGGCTGAGGCAGGAGAATCACTGCAAGTTTGAGGCCAGCCCAACCTGCATAATGAATTCACGGCTAGTCTGAACTTCATAGTAAGACCCTGGCTCAGTCAATCAACCAATCAATCAATCAATCGATCGATATTTTAAAAAAGGGTTTGTGCTGAGAAATCCAGTTATTCTAGTGGACCTGCCTTTATGGTTCCTGTTATTTTCCTTTTAATATTCTCTCCTTTTGTTGAATTCTGTCCTTTTTTTTTGAGACAGTGTCTCATTATGTAGTTCAGGGTGGTCCAAACTCACTGTGTAGCCCAGACCTGCCTCAAACTCATGGCGATCCTCCTGCCTCAAAAGAAGTATGATACTGGTGAAGTTTCTTCCTTGGTCATGGCCATTTAGAGTTTTCTATGCCTCTTGTCCCTAACTATTAGATACTTTCTCTAGATTTGGAATTTTTTTCTTCTATGATTTCAGTGAATAAATTTTTCATATCTTTTGACTCATCTAGTTTGTCCTTTATTCCCATAATTCTGATGTTGGTTTTTTTTGTTTTGAGCCACCTAATACCTGTTGGATCCAGCTTACAGGGTGTCTTGTCATTTTCAGGGTATCACTAAGTTTATGATCTACTATAGCTACCTTGTCTTCTATTTCTGACACTCTGTCCTCACACTGGTGAAGTCTGCTTTCCATTGAGTTTTTCATACCATTTATCTCTGCACACTTTTTCTTCATATTTTTAAATTCTTTTCCAACATGGTCATTCCATGTCTACTATTGTCTTGCATAACTCAGTTAGTTTGTTGTTGGTTTCTTTTTTAAGCTTGTTGAACATTTTATCGGTAAAATCCTTTATCTGTTTGATTAAACCTTCTTTGAGCTCATTAAACATCTTATGCATCTGCTTTTATGTTCCTTCTTTGATCTCTTCAAACATTTCGACCATTTGGTTTTTGAGTTCTTCGCCTACAGTTTCCTCCACTTCAGTGTCCCTGAAATCAGCTTTTGGGAAATTAGGAGATGTGGGGGGCTTTTTTGTTTGTTTGTTTAGTTTTTTGAGACAGTGTCTTACTCGGTAGTCCAAGTTGGCTTTGAACTCACTATGTAACCCAGGCTGGCCTCGGACTTGTGGCAATCCTCCTGCCTCAGCCTCCCAAGTGCTAGGATTACAGGCATGCACCACCATGCCCAGCTCTGGGGGCATCTTATTGCCTTGCTTTCTCAGATTTGAACTTTTTTATATTGTGGGTTGAAGTTCAGTTAAGATAGACAAAAATGTGTCACTACTGTGATGATCTCTTTAGTTAGTTGTGTCTCTCTATGATATGCCCTTGGAGTTAGTTGTGTTTTGATATTATAAACCTCTTCAACCTACTCAATCTAACGTTTGAGTGTCTTCTTAGTGTCCAACCTTTGGGGGTGCTTTGCATCTAATACCACTTATAGAGGCGAAAAGGAACTGCAGTAACATCGACAATACAAAGACAAACCAGATATTGGCATATACAGGTAGTAGAAACCAGTGAAAAAAACAACTATGACACCATTTTTTTTGAGGCAGGGTCTTGCTGTGTACTCTAGGTTGGCCTTGAATTCACTGTGTAGCCCAGGCTGGCCTCGACTGAGGCAACCCTCCTGCCTCAGCCCCCGCAATTAATAACAGAAAACCATTAACAATCGAAACACAATCAGCAATAATCAGAATCAAAAACATACCGTAAGAACCAACAGTAGCTACAACCACACTGTCCTTAACAATAGGAAAGAGATATGAAATAATAATGTAGAAAGAAATACGTATCAAATATTCACATAAGGAAATATCTACTAAAAGGAACTACACCACCCTTAACAATAGAAAAAGATTATGGTGAATGTAATCATTGTGTACTGCAAATAAGTGCTAATAAAAATAAAACTTGGAAACTAAAGTCTTATAAAAAAGTATAGCAATAGAAAATAAGTCAGCAATATTAGCGTAGAGTCAATACAATAGCTAAAAGTTAAAGACTGTTTGCAGACAGGATCTCCTCTGCGAGTCAGGATTGCCGGGCCTTGCAGAAGAAGGAGAAGGAGGAGAAGGACAAGGGGAATGAGGAAAACATGAGGAGGAGGGGGCGCAGGAGGCGGGGACAGGGCCAGAAGCCTAGATTCCAATTCTGAAAAAGTCAACTTTATTTGTTAGCAACTAACAGGTAAAACAAAGTATGTTACTAGGTATTTATTAAGTGTGTGGAACTTTCCTAAGTACTTTATGGTGTTATTTTATGTTTGTAACAATCTCTTGAGCAGTTACTATCATTAGCTCCACTTTGTAGATGAGGCACTTGAGGCACAGAAGCCACATGCTGTTGTACAAAGCTGTGTGGTGAATAAAGCAGCAGAGCAGGGTTTTAACTCAAGAGTCTGACTCTAGAGATTACACTCCTGATCAGCATGCTTTACTGCGAGGGTCTCAGTCTATCCCACGGACTGCAAGTTAAAGACTAAGGGAACATTCTGAAATGTTTTGTATCTGGACTGTGCAATATGGTAGCCATGAGCCACATCTGTCTGTGGAATACTTGAAATGTGGTTAGTGAGAATGACCTGAGTGTGCGTGTGTGTGTGCATGCGTGTGAGTGTGCATGTGCGCGTGTGCATGTGTGTGTGTGTGTGTGTGTGTGTGTGTGTGTGTGTAGCGCTGCAGGTGCAGCCCAGAGCCTTGTGCATGTTAGGCAAGTGCTAGACCCCAAACCCCTCCAATGTGCTCTCTTTTTTTGTTTGTCTTCTTGAGACAGGGTCTCGCTTTGCAGTTTAGGCTGGCTTTGAGCTCACTTTATGGCCCAAGCTGGTCACAAACTTGCAAGGATCCTCCTGCCTCAGCCTCCTGAGCGCTGAGATTATAGGCATGCGCTCCCACACCTGGCAATGTGCTCTTTTAGATGTAGGAAAAAAAAAAAAGACTGGAAGGACAGATCCCAGAATGTCAAATGTTAGTGTCTGAATAGAATTATGTGACACCTTCATTGTGTTTCTTATACCTTTTAAACTTTTCTGCAGTGAACAGATAGGACCCTTGGAATCATACACAATATTCACAAAGCAATGAGGATTCCCAGGAGGTCAGAAAACAACATGTCTGAAGGAGCCTGACAGTGGTGGTGCGGGGGGCGCCTGGGCCTAAGTGGGGTGAGGCCCTGCAGGAGGGGCCTTTGGGGGAAAAAGGAACTGAGGGATTAGCCAACAAGTTTGACTGTGCGGAAAATTGGATTAAGGGGGGTTAACAGAATTGCTGGAGAGTGTGGCCGCCTCACTGATTCAAGCAAAGTTGAACACGTGGCAAAAAGTGAAATTCCCTCCGGGGAAAAGGAAAGAAATGTATCTGAGGCCACTGTCACCGACTCCTACATGGCCCTAGGAACGAAGATACCAGGCAGGCATGGCCATGCGTGCCTGCAACTCCAGTACTCAGGAGGCAGAAATCTGAAGATCTCGAGTTTAAGGCCAGTCTGGGCAACATGATGAAAGCCTGTCTCAAAAAAAAAAGGGCTGGGTGTGGTGCACACCTATAATTCCAACGCCCTTGGAAGCTGAAGTAGGATTGTTAGTTCACGCCTAATCTGGGTAATTTAGTGACTTCGCCAGCTCCCATCTTAAAATAAAAAATAAAAAGGACTGGGACACAACTCAGCATGAAGACCCTGGGTTCGATCTCTAGTAGTAATAATAATAATAACAAAAAGACTGAGCCTGGGGTGGCGGCGCCCGCCTGCAATCCCAGCACTCAGGAGGCTGAGGCAGGAGGGTCCTTGCAAGCTGGAGACCAGCCTGGGCTGCAAAGTGAGCTCAAGCCCAGCTTGAACTGCATAGTGAGACCCTGTCTCAAAAAAAAAAAAAAAAGACAATAAATAAATAAACACAAAAATACCTTAAGAAGGTAAAGGAAGAGGTAAAGTCAGTTAACTCTTCCAAGTCTGTAATAAAGTCAAGGAAACATCTGCAACTGAAATTTTAAGAAATACCACTATAAGCTGTGCACAGTGGCACATACTTGTAATTCTAGCTACTAGGGAGGCTGAGGCAAGAGGATGGCAAGTTCAAGTTCTGTCTGGACAACTTAGCCAGGCCCTAACTCAAAATTTTAAAAAATGGGCCACTGCTCAGTGGTAGAGTACTTATCGAGCATGGGCAAGGTCCTGGGTTCAGCACCCAGTACAAACCAACCAACCAACCAACAAACAATAGAAAGAAAAAGGGAAAAAGCCCATATAAACTTGCTACTAGAGGTATGCAAGTGATGCCAGAAGAAACAGCTAAAAAGCTATCAAAAGTAGTTACATCTGAGGAGTCAGACTTGAGGAGGGAGGGAGGCAGCAGAAGTCCGCTGGATTTCCTTTAAACTTTTCCATTCTATTTGGCTTTTCAATTAAAAAAAAAACAAAAACTCTTACATCTATGCAAAAGATTATTTTTATGTACATATATGTTTACTTCTCTTGAAATGCGGCCTCAGCGTACTGTATTGTTCTGCATGGCCGCTAGCTCCTAGCTTCACCTGGTACTCTCTCAACCTCCTCAGTAGCTGAGACCATAGAGCATATGCCCGACGAGGACAAAGACGGTGTGATACCTGTGTGTGTGTGTGTGTGTGTGTGTGTGTGTGTGTGTGTGTGTGTTTCTGGGGATTTAACACAGGGCCTTCACACTGAGCTATATTCCCAGCTCTACCTATCTATCTATTGAGACAAGGTCTCACTGTTTAGTCCAGGCTGGCCTCAAACTCACAGTGATCTTCCTGCCTCAGCCTCCCAAGTTCTGGGATTACAGGCATGAAACACCACACCTGTCTACAGCTTTCTTTATTTTGAGGTAGGGTCTTGCTAAATTGTCCAGCCAGGACTTGAATTTGGGATTCTCTTGCCTCAGAGGCAGGAATCATAGCTATGTGTCACCATATCTGGCTTTAATGTCATTTTTCTTAAAAATGTCCTTCAGTGACCAGGAGCTAGGTATGGTACTACTTTGCCTTTTTCTTCTGGGGGCTGTCAAGTCAAATGGATACTGCTCCGTGGTCTGATCTGACAGGCCCATATCTCTGTGGGGCACAGTGACCAGAATAGGATGCATGGTCCACACAGGCTGAAAGACTAAGCGAGCAGGAAGACAGCCCCATCTCTGCCTGGCTGACCTTCAGCCCCAGCAGTTCTGTCTTCCCTGGACAGCCAGGTTGGAGAGTCCTGACCACAGGAAGGTCTCAGTGCTGAGGCTGATGGACCTGAGGCGGAGCCCTGAGGTCCCAGGACACGCAGAGGGCTAGAGAGGGCATGAGCCCAGGCTGAGATTCTGCCAGTTAATTATCCTGGGCCTGGCCCTGGCCCTCCAGGCCCCGCTGGGGCCCTGCAGAGTGCAGGCCCGGTAAGCGGGGAGGACTACAAGGACATAGACAGGACCTGGTGTTCAGCAGGCTCCTTTCTAAGCAATCCAGCAAACAGGACAAATTTGTGCCTTCACCTGGGATGATCCAGGCCCTTTCCCCCACCTAACCACTGGAGACAGAGGGCTTGGCAAGTCTCCTCTCCCTGCTTCTCTGCTACCTGGCTTCTTAGAAGACAGTGGGAGTCCCCACTGGGAGACACTGGGGTGAATGTGTGTGTGTTAAAATATACCTGCTGTAAAATATACCTTTTTTTGAGATGGGGTCTCACTATGCTGTTGAAGCTGGCCTTGAATTCACAGAGATCCTCCTGTCTCAGCTTCCTATATGCTGAGATTACACGTGTGTACCACCACATCTGGCTAAAATTTACCATTTTAACCATGTTTTAGTGTACAAGTCTATGGCATTGCCTGTATTCACATGGTTGCATAACCGTTACTACCACCCATGCCAGAACTTTCGCATTGCCCCATCTAAACTCAGTACCCATTAAATACTAGCTCTCTAGAAACCACCTCTCTGCTTTTTGTCTCTATGAATTTGACTTCGCTGGGTCCCCCAAATAAGTGGATGCTGGGCAGGGGGGGTGCACAACTGTAATCCCAGCACTCAGGAGGCTGAAGCAGGCAGATGTTCAAGGTCAGCCTGGACTATATAGTGAGACCTTGTCTCAAAAAAAAAATAATAATAATAAGAAGAAGAAGAAGAAGAAGAAGAAGAAATGTACAATATTTGTTCTTTTGTAATTGGCTTATTTCACTCCACATAATGTCTTCAAGATTCCTCCACATTTTAGCGTATGCCCACATTTCCTTCCTTTTTTCCCTTTTTTTACACAGGCTATCACTGCATAGCCCAGGCTGCCCTCGAACTTGCATTGATCCTCCTGCCTCAGCCTCCCAAGTACTGGCATTACCCTGCCACCTCAATTTCCTTACTTTTAAAGCTGAATACCAGCTCATCGGATGTGTACGCTACATTTTGTTTCTTCGTTTTAATCTTTCCCTCCAGCTCTAGGGGCTGAACCCAGGGCCTCACTCGTGGTCGGCAAGGACTCCACCGCTGAGCTCCATCCGTAGCCATTTTTTAATTTTCAGACAGGATCTCGCTAAATTGCCCGGGCTGGTCTCAAACTTGCAATCCCTGTACCTCAGCCTCCTGAGTAGCTGTGATTATAGGCACGCACCACCACGCCCGGCTACCCGTTCATCATTTGATGGGCACTTGCGTTACTTCCACTTTTGACTCTTGTGAGTAATGAATGTGGGTGCACGGATACTTGATTGGGTCCGCACATGAAGTCTTTCTGGTATATTACACGGCAAGGCCAGTTAATTTTGTGAGGGCTCATTCTTACTGTGCTGTTTTACACAGCTGCTGAATCATTTCATGTTCCCATCAACAAAGCACATGGCTTCCAGCTTCTCTGCCCTTCCTCACCACTTATGTTCTGGTTGTACTTTAGATGTCAGCCCTCTTTGGTTTTTTGTCTTTTTGAGGCAGGGTCTTTCTATGCAGTTCAGGCTGGCCTTGAGCTCATTTTGTACCTCAGGCTGATCTTGAACTCGCAACGATCTCCCTGCTTCAGCCTCCCAAGTGCTGGGATTACAGGCGTGCGCCACCATGCCCGGCTGATGTTAGCCCTCTTCACAGATGTGGGTGCTGGGGTTGTTTTGCTTCCCTGGTGTTTCTCAATGTGGTAGTGGTTTGTCATCTCAGAGGGCAACGACAAGTTGACTTGAACTGGGTAAAGCTAGCCTGAGGCACCAGGCTGCCCCAGGGAGGTGCTGAGCTGGCCTGAGACTATTAGGCAGGACGAGGACACACAGAATTTACCACCTGGCAGCCTAGGCCTGAAACAGCCTTGAGCAATGGTTAGGGACGCGGACACTAGAGTCAGAGCCTTGAGCAAGGCAAGGCATTAGCTCCAGTGCTGAATCAGAGCTTCCTCCTCTGCAATAAATGGGGTAACACTGAAAGTGCTCTTCTAGGGCTTTCGGAGAGATTAGGTGACAATGTCCAGTGCATAGCAGCAGGCACTTGGTAATGCTACCTGCGTTTACTAAGTCTTGCTAAGAAGCAGCATAGCATAGTGTTTAGACCCACCCAAAAACAAGTAAGCTTCCTTTTCTCGTTGGGAATGTTCTAGGCGCTGGGGATACAATAATAAATAACAGCAGGCAGAGCCTGCTTCTTGCAAGTGTTAGGATTCTCAGGGAGCTTGTAATCTCCCGAGGTAGAAAGACCTCGGTTGAATAATCACCTTTAATGAATGCATCATTGCAAAATAAGATGAGTGTTCTTGCGGCAGAGACTCTAGTAGTTAGTTTTACCGTCTTCCTCTCTCCTCTTCCTCTTCTCCTTCCCCTCCTCCTTTTGCTTCTTTTTTATTTGTTGGGGGGAGTTTTTTGTTTGTTGTTTTGAGATAGGGTCTCACTGTGTAATTCAGGCTGGTCTCAAACTCACTATGTAGTTCAGGCTGGCATCAAACTTGCAGTGACGCTCCTGCCTCTGCCTCTTGAGTGATGGGATTATGGGTGTGCACCACCATGCCTGTTTTTTTTTTTTTTCTCTTCTTTTTTTTTTGCACTGCTGGGGATTGAATACTCTCTCCTTCAATTTCTAGGTGGATATGTGGTTACCTAGGGTTACCTAAGCCTACATTTACCAGCCTTTCTGCAATTAGATGTGACCTTCTGACTAAATTCTGGCCAAGGGGACATATGCACAAGTAACTTCTCTATCTTCTAGGAAATGGATACAAACCGATGGGTCTGGCTGTTTTTCCCTCTCTTCTTCCCACCTGCACACACAATGGCTAGCGTTCCAGCTGCCCTCTTGGGTAGTAGGAGACCATGGCAATAAAAGTTATATATTAGAGCAACAGGATCAAAGTCAAGGGTAAGATGTCCCGGGCAGTATGAAACCAAGGACTTCCGAACACAAGGGAGAAATAAACTTCGATTTTGTGGGAGACCCTGTTTGCAGGGTGGGGCTGGGGGTCCTCTAATTTGCAGCTAGAATAAGATACAGGGTTGTGCATGTACATGTAACGTGGAACCTGAGCCAGACTGCAGGTGGGGGTACTTTTCTGGGGATATAACACCTGGGTTGATTTAGTCAGGGGTAGAGTGGCATGGAAAACCACCTTAAACAAGGGGGGGAAATCTTGTGCAAAGACCCTGAGGTGGAAAAGAGCTTCCCGCACTCAAAGGAAAAGAAAAAAGGCTGGGGTGGCTGGGCCAAAATGAGTGAAGAGCAACATAACACAAACGAGGTTAGAAAGATGACTACACAAGGCCCTGTAAGCCTGGCAAGACTCTTGGTTTATGCTGACAATAATGAGGAGTCTTTGCAGCGGTTTTAGTGAGGGTATAACAGCCTCTGATTTGCCCCCTCCTTGGCTGGTAGCTCCACCCACCTGGAATGCAGTTACTACCTCCCAGTCCCAGAATAAGTTTAAAGTTGGGACCAAATATTTGTGCATAAACTATTTTTGTCATGATAAAATATAGTACATATGTGAATTTTCCATTTTAAGTTTATTTATTTAATTTTGGTTTCTTTAGACAGGGTCTCACTATGTAGTTCAGGCTGGCCTTAAACTCACCATGTAGTCCAGACTGGCTTTGAGTTCACAGTGATTCTCCTGCCTCAGCTTCCCAGGTGCTAGGACTGTAAGTGTGTTGCACCACATCCAATCAATTTTTAACTACTTTTAAGTGGCTTTCATTATATTCACAGTGTTGTGCAACCATCATCACTATTTCCAAAAATTTTTATAGATATGTTTTTGCACCTACTAATGCCTTCAAGCGCATGCTGGATTGCAATACATCGTTGCAATAGTCATTGTGTACTTATTCCTAGAAAGTGGGCTGTGGGATATAAGGAGTAGATCCAGTCAGGGACAGTGGAAATAACCTGAGGAATGTCACCCACAGGAAGCAGGTATAGAGTTCTGTCGTCTGTCACCAAGCAGGCCCTTTGGCATGCTCACTTAAGAGGAAAAATTAGAAGAAAGATGGAGACCAGGGTTAACTGACATCTGATTGCTCCCAGGAAGCCTGAAAAACATTTTGACTTCATTTATGTATCAAGGGACCTCAGAGATGCCAAACTGGTTTTGTCTGTCTTTTAACTCAGGGAAAACAATTCCCTGGATGTACACCATGGGGTATCCAGGACAGGTGATGTCCCAGGATAAACACCCGTATCTTCCTGAAGCATTTGTTTGGCTGACAGGAAATAGTTTGTGCTATTTTATTGCAAAACAAATGTGCATGTACTATGGGTCAGAAAACAACTTATGATGAAATTTAAGGGTCAAATGTGAGGCTTTGAGGAAAATGTACTTGCTGTTTTGGGCCTTACTCTCTGACTGCCAAGACCATCTACCCTTTCTCCAGCCGACAATGATTATGAATCTACTCCAAGCCGAGCAACTTAGTCAAATCCTTGCCCTTATGTTTCATAGCCAGGTCTCCCTGGTCAAATCACAGTATGTAACCTAGCTAGGTCCCAGTTTCCTAGTCTGTAAAGTAAATGATTACAACTAACTCAAAGTTGTTATAAGGTATAATTGTATAATAAATACTTATAAAACACTTAGTGCATACTAAGTATTCACGAAGAGTTGGCAGGAAGAGTAGCATGAGCTGGAAAGGTTTTTTTTTTTTCATCTTTTTGAGACAAGGTCTCGCTATGCAGTTCAGGCTGGCCTTGAGCTCACTTTGTAGCTCAAGCTGGTCTTGAACGCACAATGATCCTCCTGCTTCAGCCTCCCGAGTGCTGGGATAACAGGCGTGCGCCATCATGCCCAGCTGGAAATGTTTTAGACCTTTACCTGATTTTTCAAAGTTTTTAAGCTTCCAAAAGTGACACCGAAAATTGTAAAATATTGTAAAAATTTTACAATTTACAAAATTGTAAAATATTCAAACAGTATAGAATAGGGCACCAGGAATGTTTCTCCTTCTTTGAGGATGAGGTCCTCAGAAGTAAACACAGACAGCTATGAGATATGTATCCTTTCTAAACATTAAAATAAAATCTTTCTTAGCACTTCTGAAGATTGAACCTAGAGTCTCTCACACACTAGGAAGTGCTCTACCACTGAGCCACAAGCGAAACCCACATTAAAAAAAAAAAATCAAGCCATGTATGGAATGCTAATTTGTGTGTGTGTGTGTGTGGTACTGGGGATTGAACTCAGGACCTTGCACATGCTAGGCAGGTGCTTATTCCACCGAGCTAAGTCCCCAGCCCCAGAGCCCTGGTTAGGTATTCTGTACTACTGTTACACTTTCATCCTCACTCCTCTGTTGCACTGTAGAGCGTTTCAGTTGTGCTGCCTAGCTTAGCTTTTTTTCCAGAAACATAACACAGCTCACACTGCTGAGAATGAATGGAAAAGACTATGCTCCTGATCTGAAGCCCCGTCCACAATTTCCTCTAAGTAAATCACTTCTATAAAGGACCTTTTATAAAGAATGTAATCTGATGAGACTTTGAGAGACCAGAGAGCTTTATGTAAAGTGGTCTTGGTGTATGTTTCTTTGGTTCTGCTTGACTTCAGGCTTCCATCTTGATCATGTGATTCCATACTTGAAGGCTTCCTCCTCTCTCTCTCTTGCCTTCTCAATCCCAAGACCTTTCTCAGGGGTTTTCTGCTCCAGGCCCTCTCTGCTATGTCCCTCCCCCTATGTGAATCATGTGTCCTTCTGTCTACTTACATAATATCCCCTAACTTCGTTAGCACTGTGATTCTAGTTTAGTTATCTCTGCTCTTGATGAAATTAGACATTGTTGAGGCTAGAAAATATGCTTGTTCTATCTTCACATCATGCATGGTATTTACCAAATAAGAAATATGTTGAATAGGCCGGTAAGAGTGGAAATTGGTTTACAAAGATAGCTGCAGTGAGTTTTCCCAGCCCTTTTATACAAACCTCCTTTCCAATATGACTTTTCTGTGTCTCACATCAACATGTGGGAGTTTTTCCTCCACTCCCTGAGTCTAGGCTTGGCCAATGGGACACTAGCAAATGTGGCGCAAGCAGAGGCTTGAAAAGTGCTTGTGCAAAAGGTATTGCCCTTTTGGCTGTGGCTGTAACCCTGAGACTGGAAGGTGAACAAGCCTGAGCTAGTCCAATGGGGAGGCCTCACGCAGGAGAGCTGAGTTCAGCCAGCCGCCTGCCTACATCCAGCCGGCCAGTGACAACATCAGATGGGGCCATCGTGGACTATCCGTCTCATTTAGGGCTCTAGATGACGCAGACACTTGAATGACTCCAGGAAAGGCCAGCAGTAGAGTCTCCCAGATGACACCACCCAAATTACTAACCCACAGAATCTTGAGCAAGCCATGAAATTGGAGTAATGTGTAATGCGGCAGTCAGTAGGTGTTAGAAAAAGTATTCTGTAAGTGATAGTTGCTTCGGGCAGCTTCTCCTCCGAGGTTGCTTTTGGTGGCCACATTTTGTTTTTGCATGTTCAGATTTCATTTCACTTTCTTCTTAGGGCAGCAAATAGATATATACTGGTGGAAAAATTCTTAGAAATGACATTTCTGAATCAGAATAGTTGACATTGTGATTATATTTGTGTATGTGTGTGAGGGGAGATGTACTGGAGATTCAACAAGGACTTCACACTGAACTGTAGCTTAGGTTCTCTCTCTGTCCCTGTCTCTGTCTCTGTCTCTCTCTCACTGTCTCTCTTTATTGATGCAGAGTCTCACTGTGTATCCCAGGCTGGCCTCAAACTCATGGCAGTCCTCCTGTCTCACCTTCCCAAGTGCTGGGATTACAGGCATGCACCACCACACCTGGCTCTATTTTATTTTTGAGACAGGGGTTTCCTAAATTGTCCAGCGTAGGCTTGAATTTGTGAACCTCCTGCTCAGCCTCTGTCTTAGTTTCTCTGCTCATTGCTAAGACAAAATACGCAATACCCAAATAAAGGAGGGAAGGTTTATTTTGGCTCACAGGTTGTAGAGGTTTCAGTTCATAGTTGGCTGGCTCCAAGGAAGGGTGGCCTGGCAGAGGAAAGACAGCTCATGGCAGAAAGCAGCAAAGTAGTGAAGAAGCAATGCAGCACGCAACAAGCAGAGACCGTCTTTCTGTCTGTTACATCTTATCCAGGCTACCTACCCTTAAGGCAGGGAGCACTCACACCCACGGAGGGGCAGGCAGCCTGAATCCTAGCGCTGCACCACGGATCAATCCCAGAAGCACATCCTTGATCCCAGCAGCATGCACCCTAGATCCAGCCACCTCTGAAAAGCCCCACCTACACTGAGGCTGTGAGGGGACATCTGGACATGAGCGTAACAGCCTCCCACTGTGTCGGTATTACAGGTGTGATTATCTTTGAATCTTCTACCCTCTTCTGGGTCAGTCATGTATTTTGAGCAGAATGAAGCTCACCTGTAGTTCCTGGTGTGGGCCATGTTAAGTCTAAATAAATCAAGCAACATAATCCCATCTGCCTCACCAAGGCTACAGAAAACCTCACAGACCTGAATGAGACCGACCGTAGTCATAATGGACCCTCATTCAGCATCTCGTTACCTTGCAGGAGATCATTCTGAAGCTCCAATGGCACCAGGAGATATAAAATCTAGGGAGGCAGCAGCTGGCCCTACTGTTAAGTTAAAAATAAAAAAGTAGAGTTAACCATGCTAATGCAGACCAAAAGAAGCCAGGGTGGTAATTTTGACATCAAAGTAAACAAAGCAGACATTAAAGGAAAAAATGTTGTTGGGGACCAAGAAGGACAGAATGGGACACTAGATCAAGAAGATATAATAATCACTAACATACATGTACCTGATTATGCTCCAGATTATGTAACATTATAGCTGACAGAAATACAACGAGAAAGAGATAAATCAACCCACTTAGACTTTGTAACTAGGGCTAGAGATATAACTCAGGAGTAGAATGCTTGCCTACCAAGCCTGAGGCTCTAAGTTCAGTTTTTAGCACTGCAGAACAAAAACCATGTACCTCTCAAGCAGATACAGATAAGCAAGGAAATAGATGCTTTGGATAACATAAAAAATTTGAGCAAGTACATACGTGTAAATAAATAAATACCTATGGATATGTATGTGTATCCCTCCCCCCCAAAAAAAACCTCAAAAGGATGTATGGGAAGGGGGTTGCTGGGGATTGAATCCAAGGCCTCCGTCACCTTTGCTAAGCAAGTGCTCCACCACTGAGTTACTCCTGATCTCTTTATTTTTTATTTTGACACAGGGTCTTGAAAATTTGCGCAAGGTCCTGAGTTTGATTCTAAATAACAAAAAAAAAAAAAAAAGGAAATCATGCATTAGTAAAGTGTAGCTCTTCTGGTATTGAGTCCTAAGCTTTGAATACCCGTAGCTGGCAACCTTTAGTAAACTTCCTTGCTGTTTGTAGTAAGCATCGACCTGCATCTACCTTGAGAACTCTTCAGCCACCACAGATGGCAGCTTCTGGAAATGTCCCTTTCTCTGTCACCAAAGGCTAGCCACTTTTAGTGTCCTGGCTTCTAGCACAAACAGCCTTCGGTGTTACCAGCTCTTAGCGTACCCGCTTAGCTTGCTGTACTAGAGACAGAAATCATAAATAGGGCTGGGGATATAGCTCAGTGGAATAAGCGCCTGCCTGGCAAGCGCAAGGTCCTGAGTTCGATCCCTGGTACCACAAAAAAAAAAAAAAAAAAAAAGCAGAAATCATAAATAGACTAAAGGATGGCATCTGAAAGAGGTTTTATTAGGACTTACTGCTGTAGTACAAGAGAGAATAATGCATGAACTGACCTGCTAAGGGTTTGGTGAGGTTGCTCATATGGGAAAAAAGACAGGCTCATGCATGCATAGTGTCACACTTTCAGTGTGGTCATGGGTAGGGGAAGGGGATCTGGTGACCTGATTTAGGAGGGCTGCAAAGGAGCAGAGGGAGCCAAAGGGGCTGTGAGGTGAAGATTTCTAGAAAGGGGGCAGGCGGAGTCATCTGGGACAAGATTCTGACCAAAGCTTGCAGCAGCCCAAGCACATGTCTCCTGGAGAGGCTGTGGGGGTGGCTGGTGTAGATGCAGCCAGCTGCAAAGTGTTTGGGATACCCAGAAGTTAAAAATAAAAAGTACCTCTTGGAGAGTGTCTGGCCCTTCTCTCCTGTCTCAGAACACAAGAGATTATTAAAATAATTGAATATTATTAATGAGTATGTACTCATTAGCTTAGAAACTAGACAAAAACATACGTTTCTGAGAAAATGTAGTCTACGGCCATGCCACCGTGAACATGCCCAATCTTGTCTGAGAAAATACAAAGCAACTAAACTAGTATAAGAAAACATTGAAAGCTCAAACAGAACGAGCATCATTAAAGAAAATGCAAGTTAACTGGGCATGACAACACCCACACATAATAATCCCAGCTACTTGGGAAACTGAGGCAGAAGATTCACAAATCAGGGGATACCGTAGACAACTTAGATAAACCCTGTCTCAAAATAAGAAATTAAAAAAAGAGCTAGAAATGTAGCTCTGTGGTAGAGTTCAATCCCCAGTACTGCAATAAAACAAAACAAAACAAAAAATAACCACCAAATTGCAACTAAATTAGCAGAGAACTCAGAAAATTCGTCACATTTCTAAGTGTGACAGTTGTAATAAGAACAGATGCTTTTTGAAAGGAACATGCAGTAAGTAAGTACTAGAGTGTCTCTGTGACATTAAACATAAACCAGTAGAAAGGTTTGGGAGATAAGGCTAGGGAAACCTGCTAAGATGTGGAGAAAGGAGAACGAGAGGGGTAAAGAAATTATTTTAAATTTGATAATAGGAATATGGAAGGGGAAATAGGAAAATAGTGGAGAGGAAAGTACTAAAGAAATAATGTAAGAAAAAAAAGGCCGCAAGATAATGTTCCAAGATTACCTGAATGCAGAGTTACTCCTGTGGTCCCAGCTACTCAGGAGGTTGAGGCAGGGGGATTACTTGAGCTCAGAAGTTAGAGGTCAGCCTGGGCAACTTAGTGAGATTCCCCTTCTCTGAAGAAAAAAAAAATTTTTTTTCCAAAATTAAAGGATGAAGAACTAGGGATATAGCTCAGTGGAATAAGTGCCTGCCTGGCAAGTGCAAGGTCCTGAGTTCGATCCCCGGTACTGCAAAAAAATAAAATAAAATAAAAGGATGAATTTTTAAATTAAAAAGACCAGCTGGGTGTGGTGGCACATGTTTACCTCAGAATTTGGGAAGTCGGGGGAGATTACCATGAGTTTGTGGCGGCCAGCCTGGGTTATATGAGTTCAAAGCCAGCACGAACCACTTAGCAAGACTCTGTCTCAGACAATCAAAGAAACAAACAAATGAAATTGAAAAGACCTACCAATGGCCCAGCACAGTTGTAGAGGAAAAATTCACACCACACCAATCTTTATAAAATTTCAGAAAATTGGAGACAATAAAAATGTTAAGAGAAATAAACCAAATCACACATGTTAGGAATTAGAATGACACTGGACTTCTCACCATAACCGCTGGCAGCTAGAAAATGAGCCATGCCTTCAAAATTCTAAGAGAAAATGACTTTTCATCCTAAAAGTCCAATCACACTATAACCCAAGTGTGACAAGAAAATACATAGTGGAACATTGATGGTCTCAGGAAATTTATGTACTGCACAATTAAATTTCTCAGCAAACTCCCGGAGGATGATCTCTAGGGGCTTTAACATCAGTTAGAGACCAAGGAAGGAGGCTCAAGGGAGTCCAGAGAAATGGTTTTTCGTTGGAGGGTGTTTTTTTTCTCAGTGCCTTAGACATGCCAGGCAAGCGCTCTGCAGCTGAGGTACACCCCTGGTCTAAGCGTGCAGGTTTAGAAATATGCTGCAGACTCTGAGCGTGTGTTAGGTAAATAGAAATCTGACCAACAAAAGGCCTTTTTTTTCCTCATAAAATCCTTTCTTTTTATAAAGTTTATTGGTACATTTTAGGTGTACCAGTAATGATCTCATTCATTATAGGAATTTGTATCTGTACATGCTATAACTTGATTCTTTTTTTCCTCATTCCTCTACCCTGACTTCAACCCTTCTTCCCTTTCTTTTGTTGTTATTGGGGTTTTTTTTGGTTTGTTTTTGAGACAGAGAGGGTCTTGCTGTTTAATTCAGGCTGTCCCTGAACTATGTATCCCAGCCCTGAACTTGCAACAGTCCTCCTGCCTCAGCCTCCAAGTGCTGGGATTACAGACGTGCGCCACTACGCCCGGCTTCTCCTCCTTATTTACAAAAGCTTTGTTTCCATTTTTTCCTTCTCATCATTTTTTTTCTCTTCTGTTCCTTTCCCCTTCCCTCTTTCCTAGTTCTCCTTCCCATCTGGACATTTTAGGGAGACCATTTTAATGCCCAGGAAGGCAGAAAGATGTGCAGGAAACGATATATAATGATCGCACGCTATATGGCTGAGCTGTGAACAATATTCCACATTCATGACAAGTTGAACACTGAACACTGAGTTTTAAACGTTGTAATGCAATTAGCCAGTATCTTTTGGAGGATGAAGAACCATGTGTGTCGATGTTTATGTCTGACATAAATGAGAATACTGTCTTTCTCTCTTTCTTTCTTTCTTTCTGCCCTCCTCCTTTTTTTTTTCTGTGTTGCTGATTGAAGCTGGGGTCTTCACAGTTACATCCCCAACCCTTTTTCAACATTTCTTAGTTTGAGACATATTCTTACTAAATCACTAATTTGCCCAGGTTGGGCTTGAACTTGTGACCCTCTTGCCTCAGAATCCCACAGCGCTGGGGTTAGAGACATGCGGCCACCACACCAGGTGAGAATATCCTGTTTCCATAGCACGTAGTCAGTAGATTTTATCTAAAATAGGAGCACTAAGAAGTGACTGCAAATGTCACGATTAGAGATACAGAGGTAAATACCAAGGAGGAAGAGCTGAAAAGGCGCACGTGGAAGACCACTTACACCCACAAGTTTGAGGCCAGCCTCAGCAACATAGCAAGATTCTGTCTCCAAGAATGTAAAAGCCAATTCTCCAAAATTAACCTTAAGTTAAATGCAATTCAAACCAAAGTGTCATCAGAATTTTTTTGAGAAATTTGATAAGCTTTTCTTAGAATGACCAAGTTAGTTTTCAAAACAAAGAACAAGAGGAGAGAAGGTGATCAGATTGGATGATACACCAAGAAGTTAAACTCATGTACTAAGTATATGTGCACTTCATAGGCCGCAAAGTCAGAACCAGAACAGTGGTGAGGTTGGAACAGAGCCATAACCAGACCAACGGAATAACAAAGGCGGAAATAGATCATAAGTTCGAGCTCAGACTGGACAACTTACTGACTTAGTGAGAAACCCTGTCTCAAAATTTTAAATTTTAAAAAGAACTGGGGATTTAATTCAGTGCAAAGGCCTTGGGTTCAATACTCAGTACTGAAAAAAAACGATGACAGCAAAAATCAATATGGAGCCGGGTGTGGTGGCACGCGCCTGTAATCCCAGCACTCGGGAGGCTGAGGCAGGAGGATGGTTGTGAGTTCAAGACCAGCCTGGGCTATAAAGTGAGCTCAAGGCCAGCCTGAACTGCATAGTGAGACCCTGGCTCAAAAAGACAAAAAAAAAGAAAAATCAGTATGGAAAGGATGAATAATTCAGAAGACGATGTCAGGAATACCTGCACTGCCTCGCTACTGGAAGGAAAATAAGGCGCAATTCCTGTAGCCTGTTGCTATGATTTGAATGTTTGTGTCTTTTCCAAAATCCATGTTTAAACTTAATTCCCAATGCAGGATTAAAAGGTGGAGCCTTTAGAAGGTGACTGGGACTTGAGGACTGTGAATGAGATTAAGACCTTTATTTTTTCCTTTAATTTTTATATTTATTAGTACATCTGCAGTATATATGATTATATTCATTGTGGGTTGTTGGTAAATGTACAGAACATATCTTAATTCTTTTACCCTCCCCTACTGAGTAAAACCCCACTCCAGTTAAAACCTTTATAAAAGAAGCTTCTTGCCAGGCGTGTTGCTCATGGTTATAATTCCAGCTACTTAGAAAGCTGAGGCAGGAGAATTCCCAGGTCAAGGCCAATCGAGGGAACTTAGGAAGACCCTGTCTCAAAATTTTTAAAATGACCACTAAAAAGGCTGGGAAGTGTAGCTTAGCATTCGTTGGGTTGATTTCTTAGTGCTTATAAAAAAGGGGGCTGGGGAAGAGTTGGGCTGGGACTATAGTTCAATCTTCTTTTTGGATTTTTGAAACAGGGTCTTGCTATGTAGTTCAATATGGCCTTGAACTCAGTATGCAGTCTAAGCTGTCCCGCACACCTAATTTCAGCAAACAACTCAATGCAATTTCTTGAGGCCCTTACAATATAATTCTAAAGTTTCTCTGCAAGAATAAATCATAAGGAAAAAAATGTGAAAACTTTGAAAAAGAAGAGCCTGTAGCGGTGACTCGGCCTCTACCAGATAATAGAATGCATAAATAATGCAGCAGTCACTAGAACATTATGTTACTGGCACAGGAATAGACAGGAGAATCAATAGAACAGAAAAGAAGGGGGCAGAAATAGACCTGAGAATTTATCAGAAGCTACTAGATGGCCAGAGTGACATTCTGATCAGTAGGGAAAAGGCAGGTTTTGAAAACAAAGGATACTTTAAAAGTTGGCTGATGATGGGGGGGAGGAGTGGGAAAAACAGCGGTGCTTAAGAACTTTGAGGGCAGGCAGGCAGAAGGTTGTGTGAATGCCGGTTTTGTGACAGACTAGCTGTGTAATGGCAGGGGAGATACTTCACCTCCCTCAGCCTCAGGTCTTCATATTAAAAAGCCAGGGAATGAAAGTGACTACCTTTCATGGCTGCGGGGGTCGAAGGGGATAATGAGTCGAAAAAATAAAAATGCAGCGCTTATCACACAAGAATGTGCCTCATAAAAGTTAACTATTATCATTTCTGTCCTATAACACACGCAAAGCGATGTAGAAAATGAAACCACAAATGTTCTAGGAGGAAAATAAGTGAGTATTATTATGACGTTGGGGAGCAGAAGGATTTTCTAGTACAACTCTATGAATAGAAAACATAAAGGTAAAGAAAATAGTTCTGACTACCAAAAAGTAAAACTAAAAATCTTTATGCCAAAATTCCTCCATGCACAGGGTCAAAGCATTAATGGAAAACTGGGGAAAATATTTGCAATATATGTAACAAATAATTACTAGTCTTACTCATCAACAAGGAAAAGATGGGTATTGCAATAGAAAGATGCACTGTTAAGGTTTCTATCTAGCTGTCTTCCTGCAACTTCACGTGCTCGTAGGTGATTGGTTCACGGTGGTGTGATACTTATCAGCGGATAATAAATTTATAGCTAAGTGTGTTTTGGAAGGTGAAGCCTGGCTAGGGGAGGTAGGGAGTATGAGTATCCTAAAAGAGTATCTCTCCTCCTCTCTTGATCCCTCCTTCTGCTTCCTGCCGCTGTGCCATGAGCAACTCTCCTTTATGATGCTCTGTTGCCAAGCTGCCCTGCCTTGGAGCCAGACAACTCTGGACTCTGAATCCTCTAAAACTGTGAGCCTAAATAAACCTCTCCTTTCTTTCTTTCTTTCTTTCTTTCTTTCTTCCTTTCTTCCTTTCTTTCTTTCTTTCTTTCTTTCTTTCTTTCTTTCTTTCTTTCTTTCTTTCTTTCTTTCTTTCTTTCTTTTTGTCTTTTTGAGACCGGGTCTCCCTGTGCAGTTCAGGCTGGCCTTGAGCTCACTTTGTAGCCCAGTCTGGTCTCGAACTTTCAACAATCCTCCTGCCTCAGCCTCCTGAGTGCTGGGATCACAGGTGTGTGCCACCATGCCTGGTGACCTCTCCTTTCTCAAATTGTGGATTTCAGATATCTTGTCCCAAGATTGAAGAAAGTAACTAAGACATCGCCAAGAAATGAGCAAAACTAGATTGTAAATATGCAAACAAGGGAGATAAATATTAAACTTCACTAATAAAGAATGTGAACTAAAATGAAATTCCTGGGCTGGAGATGTAGCTTAGTGGTGCAGTGCTAGGCTAGCATGCATATGGCTATGGTTGTGAGCTCCAGAACCACAGAAAATGAAATGAAATTCCGTTATTTTAATACATCAAATTAACAAAGTATGTTTTAAAGTTTACTTTTATTAAGCATGCTTTAGTGCTGACCCCCTCAGCTTCTATTTTCAGATAATCCCTTCCCATCGGCAGCCCTCAGTCAGCAGGCCTCATGGCCAATGTAGGAAATGTGAAGGACCCAAGCTGGTTGGACAAGGGAAGGATTTTTTTGAGACAGTCTCATTGTGTAGTTCAGTCTGGCCTTGAATTCACTATGTGGCCCAGGCTGGGAAAGATGAACTTGGCTTCGCATATCTCTCTTCAGGACATAATCCGTCAAAGCTGTCTACTCGAACTGAGTGCCGCAAGGAAGCAGGCACAGGACACGTTTGCCACCACATGCGAGCCAGTGTCCTGAGGGAGGGAGACCCACTGGAAGCCAGGAGGAAAGAGGAGAAAGTTGAGCAGCTGGCCGAGAAGAGCTGATAAGCTGTCGCAGAAAGAGAAGGACCTGTCCGTCTCCCAGACATGATGATTATTTCTTGGCCTTTGCAATTTGTTGTGGTTTATTTTTGCTCTCCTCAGATTTTTCCATCCTTCCTCTAAACCTTCATTTACCTGAGCTATTTCCAGACAGTTTCTTTTTCTTATAACTAAAAAGAGTTCTGATTAAAACTTGATGTTGGTGAGATGGAGGCAAGTTGATTGCTGTTAGGAGTATTAGAGGAGTATTAGTATCCGCTTAAAAAGCAGATTCAAAACTGAACATGGTGGCGCATGTCTGTAATCCCAGAACTCAGGAAGCTGAGGCAGCAGGATCAGCATGAGTTCCAGGCCAGCCTGGACTACATAGTGAATTCAAGGCCAGCCTGAACTACACAGTGAGAACCTGTCTCAACAAAACAAAACAAGAGAAGACAAGACAAGACAAAATAAGCAGCTCCAGAAGTCAGGCATGGCAGTGCTGGCTTGTTATCCTTGCAATCTGGGAGGCTGAGGCAGGAGGGTTGTAAATTTGAGCCCAGCCTGGGAAATTTAACAATTTAGCAAGACATTGTCTCAAAATAAACAAAAAATTTAAGAGGATGGAGGGAGCTGGGGATATAGTTTAGGGGAAAGGACCTGGGACCTGGATTTAATTTCCGGTACAAGAGAAAAGAAAAGCAGACCCAGTAATGTATATCTTGTTATTATCCTCAGCATGCAAGTAAAGTGGGAATAGAGGGAACATAACATTTTCCGAGGGTTCACTGTGGGCACCAACCCTTTAAGTAGGTCATATCATTTTATCCCCAGAACTACCTGAAGTTTTATTTTTATTTTTTACCGTCTTTTTTGAGACAGGGTCTGGCTATGCAGTTCAGGCTGGCCTCAAAGTTGCAACAACCCTCCTGCCTCAGCCTCCCGAGTGTTGAGGTTACAGGCATGCTCCACCACTCCCGGCAACCTGAAATTTTAAAATTCCCAGGCTTGTTTTTCTTTTTTAGAAGAAATGGAGGCACAGAGCAGTATGTCTGAGACAGAGTTACAAGAATTCCACTTTGCTCCCTCACACTCTCAGCCCCTCCCAGTTGGGTAGAGCCAGCAGTGCCAGCCACAGAACTTCACTGATTGTCCATCGTTTCTTCCTCTGCTTTGCTTCCCAGAACAGCAAGGACCACACAGAATGGAATCCCCATCCACCTGGTTCTTGGAAGGGTCTTTGGGGACAGAGCCTTCTGTCTCTTCTACCGATCCTTACTGGATAGAGAATACGCACTATAAATATTATTATTGCTCTTGTTATTACTGGGGCTAAGGATTGAGTCCAGGGCTACGAACTTGCTAAGTGTACATTCTGCCACTGATCTACACACTCGACCCCCAAAACAAACACTTAATGTGGCAGGGAGATTTCAGAGTTTGGGGATGTCTTTGTTTTAGTTTAACTGCAGTACAACCTGACCATGCCAAGCCAAAGGGACCTATGTAACTTACCCAAGGGGACAATTGGTGCCTGGCAGAGCCAGGATTCAAACTCAGGTCCACTTGCGTTTTTTATTTTTTAATTTTTTTCCACTTATGCTTTTTAAAGTAACATAACATTTACCATTTTAACTGTTTAGGGGGTATATTTGGAATGTTGTGCCACCATCACCACTTTCCATTTCCATAACTTTTTCATCATTCTGACAGAAACCAGTCTACTGGGCTGGAGATAGAGCTCAGTGGCATAAGTGCTTGCCTGGCTAAGCCTGAGATCATGAGTTCAATTCCTGGTACCAAAAAAAAAAAAAAAAAGAAGAAGAAGAAACCAAGCTACCCATTAAATACAGTGTCCCTTCCTGTCTTCCCTCCCTCCACCCCCTGCTGATCTTTATTTTACTTTGTTCCCATGAATTTGATTGTTATAAGTACCTCATATAAATGGAATCATAATATCCATCCTCTCACTGGGTATTTTCACTTAGCCTAATGTTTTCCAGGTTCACCCGTGTTGTGCATGTATAAGGTCATCCCTTTCAATGGCTAATATTCCACTGTGCCTATATATCATGTTTTGTTTATTCAACTATTTTTTCATGAATATTTATGTTGTTTTTATCCTTTTGGCTATTAGGAATAATCCTGCCAGCTGTTCCAAGTCCCTGCATTCAGTTCTTTGGGTTTATAAGCCTAGGAGTGCAATTGGTAGGTCATACTATGTGAGTCTAAGTCTGGTGTTTTGAAAACTGCCCAACTGTGAGGTCAGCTCTATGAGTTTTGCCCAGGACATGCAGTTGTTATGAGTTCCATTCTCCAAAATCCCTGCTGCTTCTGTGTACTCAATTCCCTACCTTACCTCTGACAACTACTGACCTGATTTCTATCTCCGTAATTTTAACTTTTTTTAGACTATGACATAAATTGGGGCTGGGGATACAGCTCAGCGGCACAGAACCTGCATGGCAAGCACGAAGTCCTGAGTTCAATTCCCAGTACCCCCACTAAAAGAAAAGAAAAGAATATTATATAAAGGGATTCAGTAGAGCCTGGCCACTTTTCATTTGGTATAATGTGTTTAAAACTTATCCAGGGTTGGGTGCATAGCTCAGTGGTAGATTGTCCGCCTACCATCATGAGGCCTTGGGTGCCATCCCTAGCACTTAAAAAAATTCATCCAATGCAGAATGCTGTTATTTTCTGTGGTTTATCGCTGAATAATATTCCATCGGATGGTTATATCACATGCATTTATCCATTTGCTAGTTCATGGACCTTTAGTTTTTCCAATTTTGGGGCACTAATAGGATAAAGCTGCTACAAACATTTGTATCCAAGTCTTTATGCAGTCATGTTTCTCTATTTTCTCTGGATAATTATCTAGGAGTAGGACAGTGGGGTCATATGGTCAATGTATATTTAGTTAATTAAATTAATTAATTAGCTAATTAATTAATTAATTAATTTTTGTCTTTTTGAGACAGGGTCTCGCTATGCAGTTCAGGCTGATCTTAAGCTCACTTTGTAGCTCAGGCTGGCCTTAAACTTGCAATGATCCTCCTGCCTCAGCTTCCCAAGAGTGCTGGGATTGCAAGTGTGCTCCACCACATCTGGCTGTCTATTTATTTTAAACTGCGTGTTTTATAAAGTGATCATACCACTTTTGAACTCCCATGAGCAATATATGAAAATCCCAGTTTTTCTGTATGATATTTGGTATTGTCAATATGTTATTTTTAATTTTAGCTATTCTAACAGGTATGTAGTGGTATCACACTGTTTGTTTTGTTTTAATTTGCATATCCTTATGGCTGATGGTTTTGAATTTTTTTACATGTGCTTACTTGTCATCTTTTCTCTTACCTGGTAAAGTGTGTTGTTAAATCTTTTGCCCATTCTTCTTGTTTGTATTTTTGAGAAAGGTTCTCACTATATAGTTTAGGCTGACCTTGAACTTGTGGCACTCCTCTTGCCTCAGCCTCCCAAGTGCTGGGATTACTGACCATTTTTGAATTCTTTTTTTTCTCATATTATATATTGAGATGTGAGTGTTCTTTATATATTCTAGTACACATTTTTTTGTTTTGTTTTTGTTTTTTTGAGACAGGGTCTTACTATGTAGTTAATATATAGCTAAGGTTGGCCTTGAACTCCTGGCAATCCTTCTGCCTCAGTCTCCCAAGTACCAGGATTACAGGCATGTGCCACCACGGCCAGCAGACACACATCTTTCATCAGATACATGTTTTGCGAATATTTTCTCCCAATTTGTGTCTTCTCTTTTCATTTTCTTAACTGTTTTGTTTGTTTGCTTTGTTTTTTGAGATGAAATCTTCCTATTTACTCCTGAGTAGCTGGGATTACAGGTTCTATAATACTGCACTGATTTAACTGTCTTTTGAAGAGCAGATGTTTTATTTATCAAATTTAATTTATTCTTTTTCCGCTCTATGGTTCATGACTTTGTGTTTCACCTATAAAATTTTTCTCTCCCCTTTGTTTTCTTTCCTCCTACATTTTATTCTGGAAGTTTACAGTTTTGAGTTTAAATGTAGATTTATGATTCATTTCAGGTTCTTTTTTATTTGTGACACAAGATAAGGGTCAACTAGTTTCTCTTTATTTAAAGGAACATTTTGTGCTATTATCTGTTTTCTTTGTAAGACAAAATCTTTTTTATCTATGTCTTATACTCTGAGTAACTACTTTGAAGACATTGATAACACAGTGAATTAACTTGTTTTTCTCTTATTATTTTGTCATGAATTTTTTTTTGAGACAGGGTCTCACTATACAATTCAGGCTGGTCTTGAACTCACTATGTAGCCCAGACTGGTCTACAATTCAGGATGATCCTCCTTTCTCAGCCTTCTGACTGCTGGGATTACAGGCATGTGCGAGCATGCCTGGTGTTTTGTTTTTTCATAAAATAAAAAATGTTCAGAAATATATGCATCAAGGTTCCTTTTTTTGCAACTGATACCTAATTTTTCTAGTACTGCTGGTTGAAATGAACCTTAACTTACCTATATTATGAGGTGTGAGAATAGTTCTCATCCTTATTTGTAGCAAAATTTAGTGTGGTGACACATTTGAGCTATTACGTATGGTTCGCATATTCTTTTTGTTAAAATTTATCTATTATTATTATTGGTTTGGTTTTTTCCTAATGCTGGGGGTTGAACTCAGGGCCTTGTGCATGCCAGGCAAGAGGTCTACCCCTGAAACACATCCCCGGCTCCCCCATAGTCTTTTTGATTATATAATCTCATTTAACCCTCATTCAGCCCTGTGAGGTAGGAATAAAACATTACCCGCATTTCCCACATGGAGAGAAGAGAAGGGAAGCCAAGTGCTTTGGCCCAGATGACAAAGCATCCAAGGAAATCATTTAGATCGAAACCCAGGTCTTCTTCCGGTCAGTGTATTTCTAACACAGTATTGACCTCTAATAAGACAAAGCTACCTTTCCAAAAACTCCAGTTAGTCCTAGAAACAGGCCCTGTAACTAAGAAAAGTGGAATCAAAAGTCAATATTCACTACACAATTTTGAGTTTACTGGGCCTTGAAAACTGGAAAGAGTCAGAGGTTGGGTGCAGCTGGGATCCAAGAGGATGGTCGTTTGGACCACCCGTGGGAAGGGTCCATGTGTCTCCACTTTGCTGTGAGCTGCCCATGATCTTGCAAACTTCCTTTTTTAAAGAAATATCATTGGAACTCTGAAATTCCTGAATTTCAACAAGAAAATAATCTGTTACCAGATAGCATAAATATCAGAGCCATAAAGGTCATTTTCTAGCCCAGTGGCCATCCTGACTCTTGTTTTTTCATAAAATAGAAAATGTTTTAAAATGTATGCATCAAGGTTCCTTTTTTGCATATTGATATCTAATTTTTCTAGTATGGTTGGTTGAAATGAATCTTAATTTACCTATGAGGTATGAGACTAGTTCTCACCCTTATTTGTAGCAAAATTTAGTGTGGTGACACTTGGGGGCCACTGACTGCCCCCTGACTCTGCTTCCTGGCCGTGGAAGTCTAGATGAGAGGCGGACCGCTTACCGGGATTCTAGGGGGAAGTTAGGATTAGATGGAGAAATGGCTGCTACATTCTGCAGGCAGCTAGGATTTTAACATGCGGTTTGGGAGCTATGCAGCAGCCGTCTTCTGCCTGTCAAGTGGACTAGAAGAAAGGTGAAAAGCAGAAATGCAGAGAGACAGGCACATAATGTAGGAGAAAAGGGATGAAGCAGGGAGGGAGAAGGAAGGACCAAAGGTTTCTTTGCTGTGTCTGGCTCCAGACCCTTTCTGCAGCTCTGCTGTCTACCTGTCCTTTAGTACTCTGAAAATATCGCTCCTTCTTTTCAAAACTGCCTCAGACCTTATCAAGCTTGCTCCAGGGGCTCCTGTTTCTTACAGTCGAAGCACACTGCCATCTATAGTGTAAGCACACTGAGTTATCATGGAGTAGAAAGACGTGGCTTGGACTTGGTGCAGGGGATTCAAAAGCAGCAGTGGTTTTTTAGGCAGCGGGTGCTATGACCAGAGGATAGAAGCCCCTTGCCTTTGTATTCTTTACAAAATAAAATACGTGAAAGGTGCAGGCCAGACGAGTGGACATCAGCTGTATGTCCAATGTGAACAAGGAAGTGTATTACTGAGGTTAAGCTATCATTCATTTCCAACAGAGAAGAGCAGGGAGTAGGACAGAGGAAGAAACCCGGCGGAGAAAGGGAGGGGGAAAAACGGATGCAGCTTAATGCCCAGAAAATGTTTATACATTTACATTTCAGACTCCTTCACCCTTGGATGGAAAATGCTGATCAATTCTAAGTATTATCTTGTAAATTAAATGTCTGTGACATCAGCCTTCTGACACGCTTCCAGCCATTTTTCTGAAGCAGGCCCTGCGAAAGCCCGACTTTCTTTAAAGCAGAATTAAATACTGTGGCTTCTTGTTCTCCCTCTTGCCCAGAGTTTTTAGTTTCTTTGCCATGTTCCTGCTTCTGCCATTAGCTGCGATGAACACAGAATGAATGATGCCCAGAGGCGGTGGGACAATGGGGCTGATTCATGGCTTGGGAAAATAGGGAATTGTCACAGAGCAAACACTGGCCCTCCCTTTTTGCTAGGGACACTGCAACGTTTAGCCAAAAGCATCTTGTTTGGATTCTTCCAGCCACCGGGTAAGCATCTAAATGAGAGAAGCAATATGGGGCTCCCAGGGTCTCCAGGGGCACGTAAAACAACCCTGCGATACCCTGGCAAAGCTTGTGATCTTTGTAAACAAGCAGAGAGAGGTTATTCAAACAGCTGTTAATTTCATTAAGAAGCCTCATTTTTAAGGTCCCAGAACAGGCATTTCTTTTTATACCAGGACTATCTCTGAGTATGATATTTACATCCATTTGTGCTCGCTTAGCTTGGAGGTCAGGTGTTAAACTCACATTTGCATTGGTCCTTTGAAAGAATTCACCTTTAGGATAAACTAGATTTGACCAAACTAAATTTTATTAGCAATTTAGAATTACTTATATACATCTTTATCGACATTTATTGAGTATAAACTTATTTCATGAAAATTTTCATTGAACACTATAATATGAAGATATGGCAGTACATACCTGCAACTTGGGAGGTTGAGGCAGGAGGATTTCTGTGAGTTCAAGGCCAGCCTGAACTACATAGTGAGACCTTGTCTCAAAAAAAAGGATGAAAATATTAATTTGTCAAATTTTAACCTGTAAAATAATTTCTGATAGATGTGTACTATTTGTATGAATGGATTATTTATTTAACTTGTCTCTTGTTGGACAGTTGGGTTGTTTTCTGTTGTTCATAGTCATAAATCATGCTTTGGTGAGAATTACTGTAGCTAAATCTTTGCATGTTTATTTCCTCGGGAATAAAAGAACTGAAATTTTTGGGGTTTTTTTTGTTATTGTTTGTCAGGGTCTTTCTGTGTTGCTCAGGTTGGACTTGAACTCCTGGGCTCAAGTGGTGCACTTTAGTCTCCGGGGTAACTGGAACTACAGGTGTGTTCTACTGCATATCATGCCCAGCTGACTTCTGAAGTTTTGATGGGTGGGCCAGAGGAAACACAACTTTTAATCTTTTTTGCCTCTGAGAAACTGCCCTCTGGAGTACAATTTGTACTTTTGTGAAGTATGAAATTGCTTTTCTTTACATACAACCAGCTTGCCTATCTAATTTTGTTTAGTTAACTGGTTTTTAAAACAGTTTTTTTGTTTTGTTTTGTTTTGCTTTTTGTGGTTTTTTTTGTTGTTGTTGTTGTTTTTTGTACTGGGAATCGAACTCTGAACCTTGCACTTGCCAGGCAGGTGCTTATGCCACTGAGCTATATCCTGGGCCCTTAAAACAATTTTCTTGAGTTTTCTAGGTAAGTGTATGTTTTACAAATAATAATTTTTTTGTCAACTAGATGAGCGGAAGTTGGAAGGATTTATAATATTTCTACTGGTAAGAATGTGAGTAAATGGATGTTCTCCATTCTCCTTATGAAGGTTCTGAGTTCGATTCCCAGTACCAAAAAAAAGAAAACCCACAAAACTTATGAATGTAAAATATTCTAAAGGATAATTTAAGAATATCTGTGAAAAATTTTGCATATCTTTTGAACTAGCAATTTCACTGTGTGTGTGCGTGTGTGTGTGTGTGTGTGTGTGTGTTACTAGGGACTGAAATCGGGGCTTTTGTACTGAACAACATCCCCAGTGCTTGTTTGGTATTTTTTAATTATTGAGACAAGGTCTTTCTAAGTCACCAGGTTCCCCAGGGTGAGCTCAAACTTATGATCCTCCTGCCTGAGCCTCCCAGAGTGCTGGAGTTACAGGCTTATGCCACCACGCCCAGTGTAAGGTCAGTTCTAAAATATTATTCATCACAGCTGGGTGTAGTGGCTTGTGTCTGTAATCTCAGGAGGCTGAGGCAGGAGGATCCCTATGAGTTTCAACATCAGCCCAGAGTACATGGTGAGACCCTGTCTCAAAAACAAAACACAATAAAACATTACTCATCACAAAGGAGCAAAGACAGATAGATTCATTGAATACAGTATACACTGAGATACTTTTTTATTGGGAAAAAATTGAAATAATTTAAAATTTATCAATAAAGGATGGTTAGATACATGACACATTCATGGTCAGAAACACTGAGGAGAATAAAGCAGAGCTCTTTTCTTCTTCCCTCCTCTTCTCTTGCCTTCCTTCCATCCTTTCCTCCTTTCTTCCTTCCACAGTAGCCATCATAACGGTGTGAAGTAGTATCTGGTTTTGATTTGCATTTCTCTGCTGATTGGAAATGCTGTCCTCTACTCATATGCTTCCCTTCACAAATTTTCATTTTATTAGTACATGTTTGCAGCGCCTCCTGAGTACACTTGCTGTGGGCAGTTGGTACAAGCTCCTAACTCATCTTAACCCTTAATTCTTTCTGTGTCCCCTTCCCCCCATACCCCTCTCTCCATCTCTTGGGCCTCTTCCCATTTGCAACAGAGCTATATCCCTGTTTCCTATTTGATATGCTTCTTGGCTATTTGTGCATCCTTCTTACAAAGACTAAAGTCCTTTGCTCATTTTGAAATTGAGTTATTCAGTTATTTGCTGCTGAACTGTAGCTTTTTACATATATCCTACATATTACTTCCACCTAACAAATGTGACTTGTAAATACTTCTTCCTCTTCTTCTATAGGCTGCTTTTGCACTGTCTGTTTAGTCACTTCAAACCAAATTTCTACATGGCATTGGTTCATTTTGTTTTCTTTTTTAGACAGGGTCTCGCTCTGTAGTTCAGGCTGGCCTTGAATTCACTATGTAACCCAGGGTGGCCTTGAATCTGCAGCAATCCTCCTGCCTCAGCCTCCTGATTACAGTTGTGCACCACCACGCCCAATTCATTTTGCCTTCTTTTCAGATTTCATAGAAACATGCCTTTGCATTGTTGTTAAATGTGACATTGCTCACACTGCTACAGCTTTACTCAGGTGATGTTTTTCTACAAAATTTTATACCATTTCCCACATTTTACACATCTCCCTAATCTCATTTGAAGTGAGAGATTCCTCCACATTTTCCTCCTCCTGCCCTGAAGATGAGCTCTTTTCCACACCCTCTTGCTGTTGGGAGATGATTGCCTAATATCCTGCAGGGAGCGAGAAAAAAAGAACCATTGGCTCAGTTGTGACCATGAGACATTCAGTATCACATACTAATTGTATTATGAGACATCACTCATTTATCAAGTTAAATTTATGAAAAACATTTATCTGTCTTATGGAACATTCTCAGGACACATTACTCACAGCCCTGGGGCTGGGGATATAGCTCAGTGGAATAAGCGCTTGCCTAGCAAGCGCAGGGTCCTGAGTTCGATCCCCAGTACCACAAAAAAAAACAAAAAAAAATTACTCACAGCCCAAGGTTTTACTGTATATATTTCCCACAGAGTAGGAAGTCAGCATTATCCTGATATCAAAAATGCTACAATAAAAGAAAACTACAGATGCCCTATAGAGTATTAGTACAAAGGATATTAGCAGTTCTAACTCAGAGGCATTTTGATAATTTTTATACATCAAGACCAGGTGGGATTTATTCCTGGAAGGCAAGGATGGTTTGTCTCACAAAAAGCAGTCAGCATATGCCACATTAGTAGAATGACTTGAGGAAACCTGTGTGATCACCTCAATTCATCATGGAAGTTAAGAACATTGTCAAAGCACAACTTCAAAAAAGTGTGCCCACAAAGCTACTTAAAAAATATTTGTTGTAGGGTTGAGAGGGTGTTGCTTAGCGGTACAGCTCATGCTCAGCATGCATGAGACACTGTTTGATCCCCAGCACCGCAGAAGAAAGAGAAGAATGGGATGGGAAAGAGGAAAAAAGGAAGGAGGAGGCGGAGGAGAGGGCGAAGAGGGAGAAGAAAGAAGGAGAGAGAGAGACAGAGAGAGAGGCAAAGAGAGACAGAGACAGAGACAGAGACAGACAGAGAGAGAGTCTCACTGTGCAGTTCAGCCTGGCTTTGAATTCACTATGTGGCCCAGGCCAACTTTGAATTCACAGTGATCCTCTTGCTATTGCCTCTCACAAGCAGTGATTACAGACATGCATCACACACACTTGGCTTCTTCTATATATTCTATCTGATATATTTTTAAAAATAAGTTTTGGAAGCTACTGTAATAAAATCAACCTGGTACTGGCTCAAAAACAGACCCGAGGATCAATGGAACAGACTGGAAGATACAGACACAACCACAAACACACTCAGCCACCTAATATTTGACAAAGGGGCCAAACAAGCACACTGGAAGAAAGATAGCCTCTTCAATAAATGGTGCTGGAAAAATTGGCTTGCCACTTGCCAAAGACTGAAAATAGACCCAAGTCTCTCACCATGCACCAAACTCAAGTCAAAATGGATCACAGATCTCAATATTAAAACAGAAACACTAAATCTATTGGAAGAGAAAGTAGGAAAAAACCTTGAAGACATAGGAGTAGGCAGAAAGTTCATGAACAAAAATCAAACTGCAAAGGAAACACTTCAAAGAATCAATAACTGGGGCCTCATCTTACTGAAAAATTTTTGCACATCTAAAGAAATCACCAGCACAGTAAAAAGAAAACCCACAGATTGGGAAAAAATCCTAGCTGGCTGTCCCTCGGACAAAAGCCTTCTATCTAGAACATATAAAGAATTAAAAAACATGAATCTGTCCAAATTCAAAGACCCAATCCAGAAATGGGCATCTGAGATGAATACACAGTTCTCAGATAAAGAAATACAAATGGCAAGTAAATATATGAGAAAATGTTCTACATCTTTAGTCATTTGAGAAATACAAATAAAAACAACACTGAGATTTCATCTCATCCCAGGAAGATTGGCCAGCATCAAGAAATCGTCCAATAACAAATGCTGGTGAGGCTGTGGAGAAATAGGAACTCTGCTGCACTGCTGGTGGGAATGCAGACTGGTGAAACCACTGTGGAGATCGGTTTGGAGATTCTTCAGCAAACTAGGTCTAGAGGTCCCACTCAACCCAGCTATCCCCCTTCTGGGTATTTTCCAGAAGATCTGAAAACTGCATATCACTGTGATATATGTGCACCAATGTTTATAGCAGCACACTTTGTAATAACTAAATCGTGGAAACAACCCAAATGTCCATCCACAGAGGACTGGATTAAAAAACTGGCATTTTTACACAATGGAATATTATTCAGCTGTAAAGAAAGACAATCTAGGGGCTTTTATAGGCAAATGGTCACAATTAGAGACCATACTCATAAGTGAGGTAAACCAGATGTGCATGTGCAAACAGCGTATAGTATCATTAGTGTAGGAACCCGGAGGTGAGAATATATAGATCGGGAGGTATGAAGCGAGACTGCTCAAGGGTAGAGAGCAATCGGGGTGAAGGGAAGGAGAGGAGGAAGAGGGGGATAGCTGAGTAGGTATGTATGTATGTGCGGGATGGCTGACATGGTTGCACTGTTATCTCATGTCATATTGATGTGGGAAACAATCGGTGATTAGTTGTTTGATCAATCTTGTATGTCTACTGTATTGTCCTGAGTATACACTTTGAAGCTACCAACGTGTAATACAACCATTTTTGATCCCCTGCCACCTTATCTGTAGTTTGGTTTTTGTACTGTTCTTGTGCTATTCTTGTGCTACTGTGTGTATGTTTGTTAGTGTTTTTATTCTTTTACTTTTAAAATAAAAAAAAAAGAGCTTTGGAAAAAAGAAAGTATATAGGGCCGGGGATATAGCTTGGTGCATAAGTGCTTGCCTGGCAAGCCTGAGGTCATGAGTTCAATTTCCGGTACTAAAAAAAAAAAAGTATATGATTATGAAATAACTTCATATAACTTAGTGGCTTTTTGGGCTATCATTTTGGAGACTTATAATCCAATATATATATATATATATATATTTTTTTTTTTTAAGACAAGATCTCTCCACATTTTTCAGGCAGGGCCTAAATTTGCCACCCTCCTGCTTCAGCCTCCCTGTGTTTGGATTATAGGCATATGCCACCATGCCTGACTGTGTCGACATTTTAAAGTTCAAATGTCTTAATTAGAATTATACCAACACTCAAAAGTGTTCTTTGGCGGGAGTGGGATGTAGTTATCAGATCAAACTAATAATTTTATTTTATTGGGTTTTTTTTGAGACAAAGTCTTGCTATTGCTTGGCCTTGAATTCACTATGTAGCCAAGACTGGTTTCAAATTCACAATCATCTTCCTGCCTCAGCCTCCTGAATGTTGGGATTACAGGCATGTGCTACTATGCCTAGTTTAATTTTTTAAATGGTTAATATATTGCATATTGTTATCTTTAGTTACTCAGGTACAAGATATAGGCATTTAATTGTCCAAACAATATTAGCACAAACCTTTCTTTTCAATGAACTAAGAGAAATTAGCGTAACTATCATAACTACCAAATATATATATTTGCTTTTCCCTTCCAGCTTTTCTTTACCCCATCACATTCTCTTTCCTTTTGAACAGTTTCTTCTCATTTCACATATCTATTGTACATTTTGGATCTTATTTACTCTTTCAGCTTCTCACACTAGAGAGACAATAGGATATTTACACATGTGAGTCTGATTTATTTCACTTATGAGTATGGTCTTGAGTTGCATTCATTTACCTTAAAAGTCTCCAATTTATCTATCTTTATGGCTGAGTAGTATTCCATTGTATAAAAAGACCACATCTTTTTAATTTTTTATTAAGACCACATCTTTTTCATCCATTCCTTGGTTGATGGGCATTTGGGTTGTTTCCATGATTTACCTATTACAAATTGTGCTGCTATAAACATGGGTGCATATCTATCACTGTGATGCGATGTTTATAATTCTGGGAAGATACCCAGAAGGGGAATAGCTGGGTCAAATGGGAACTCCAATCACAGTTTTTTGATGAATCATCACACTACTTTAATTTTTTTAGCAAATTTCTGCTTAACAGAGTTCAATTTTCCTATTTTTGTTTCAAATTGTTTTGTGAAAATTTTTCCATTGAGTCAGGCCTGTTGTGTAAGAATGTTAAAATAAAATTTTATTCATTTAGCAGAGTTTTGTTTTGTTTTCTGTTACTGTGTTCTTTTGTGGTCATGATTTTGATCATGTACAGTTTTCCTGGGTCAAATTTTGCAGGTTACATGGTGGCACACACTTGTACTGTCAGCACTCTGCGGCAGAAGGACTGCAAGGCTGAGGCCAGCATGAGCAGTTTAGTGAAACCTTGTCCTAAAATATACACAGACAAGCAAACCCAGGCAGGAAAGAGAAAGGGCTCAGCTGAAATTCAGTGTGAAAGCCTGGGGTGCAGCCACAGTGCTCAAAAGACAATTTTTCCTTAGATAAACAAAATCTACTGGGTGTGTTTTTAGACACAAGTAGTCATATGCTGTGAAAATCCATTCTGCCTGTAAAATTCATTTTATCTATGTAACTTAGGGTTTTTTTTCTTTTTGAGACAGCATCTCACTATGTAGTCCAGGCCGGTCTCTAAGTTGCCATCTTCCTACCTCAGTCTACCGAGTGCTGGGCTACGGCACACGCAACCTTTCCTGGCCACTTCAATTATTTCTGTGGGGTTGGGGGTCAAACCCAGGACCTTGAACATAACTCTAGCCAATTAATACTCCTTTTGAATTAAAGAGCAAGTTTTTATTAATTTTTTAAAGAAACAAGATGTTGCTATGTTTGTTTGACTGGCTTTGAATTCCCAAGCTCAGTCTCCTTTGTAGCTGGTACTACAGGCATTCCCTCTCATGCCCACTCCTATTAATTTTTATTTTTGTTTTGTTTTTTGTCTTTTTTGAGACAGGGTCTTGCTGTGTAGTTCAGACTGGCCTTAAACTCACTTTGTAGCCCAGGCTGGTCTTGAACTCGCAACAATCCTCCTGCCTCAGCCTCCAGAGGACTGGCATTACAGGCATGCACCATGGTGCCTGGACTTTCATTTGTTCCTAAGGCCTCCCAGTGGTCATGCCACATAGATATCATGATGGTGAGGTGGAGAAGGGCTGGTTTAGTAGGATCTGCCCTTATTGACAAATCCATGCTTTGGGGAAGTGCAGGTACGCAAATCAATTAGCTAAAATCTCCTAGAGCGAGTCCCTTGCCAGTTGGGTCATAGTTTTTCTTTAAATGGAGCTTCGATTCATATGAATTATATGCTCAAAAGCTTCCTTCTCACCATTTGCTAATTGATTTTTATCAAATTTGCACATACAACAATGGACGTATGTCTGCCTGTAAACTAGAGGACAGTTGAATTCTCAAACATAATCTTCTAACATTTGTACTCATTGTGAACAAATTTTTTCTTTGCAGATACTTTTAGAAGACATTTTGTTCTCTCTCCAATAGCAATATTTTTGGAGTGTTTCTTCCAGTCAGCTTATTTGCAAAATTGTTTAAAGTAACACTAATTTTTCTGCTGCAATCGAAACAAATGTTTCCATTTTGAAAATGCTGGAAAAATAAAGATTTGCAATTCAAACGAATGGGGAGATGGCTAAATTGTGCTAAGTAAAATGGGTGTTTATATTTTTTTTTTCAAGAAACATCGTTCAAAGTATCCATTATTAGATGTTTCCTGGATGGATGAAGTAGGTCTTTATGAACTATGATTGATAGCATAGAGGCCCTAACTCTCCATTTTCAGTAGACTAATAAAATGGATAGAGTGTCAGCAACTAACTGAAAGTGCACAGAACCGAAACATACTGCTCCCAATCAAGTTGAGCATGTCACAGTTTTTTGTTCAGAAGAATCATATCCAGGGAGAAAGCTTTATTACCTCCCCAGGGGTTTGGTATTTATTTAGATTCAGGGTCTTGCTATGTAGTTCAGGTTGGTCTTGAGCTTACTGTGTAGCCCAGGCTACCCTCAAACCTGAGATAATCCTGCCTCCGCCTCCTGAGTTCTTTGGTTACAAGCATGTACCACTGTCCCCTGGCATAGTACAAATTTATTTTCTAAATACATGAGCCTGTAAGCTCAAGGTTCATGGAGAAGTAGTTATTTGTATTACATTGATATTTACCAATGCTCTTCTGATTTCTTTTGAAGCAATTCTGTCAACATTTAAAGCATTCATTAAAAAAGTAAAGGACTTATTTACTCAGCTGATTAAATATTAAGCAGCATATTAGCAATATTAAATATTTTAAAATGTAAAAATGAAAGGTAGATTCTTATAACAAGGGTTAATTTATTCTGTTTATTGGCTGTTATTGGGTATAAGTAATACCACATAGACCAAACCTCTGTACCTCATATTGTCTTTTTTTTTTTTTTTTTGTCCAGGGGTTAGAACTCAGGACCTTGCGCTTGGCAGGGAGGTGCTTGGCAGGGAGGTGCTTGGGCCACTGTGCTATGTCTTTATTTCTTTTCTTTTTTTGTCTTTTTGAGACAGGGTCTCGCTATACAGTTCAGGCTGGCTTTAAGCTCACTTTGCAACCCAGACTGGTCCTGAACTTGCAACGATCCTCTTGCCTCAGCCTCCCAAGTGCTGGGATTAGAGGCACGCACCACCATGCCTGGCTATGCCTTTATTTCTAATTAGAGAACCTCAGAACGGTAAACCTGGAAAAAGATCTTCCAAAGACTATTTGGTTTAGTTTCCTACCTTCAGGAAGGTAAACACTGAAACTCTCCAAACGTTTGGCTCATATTTCTTTTTGAAAACTTCAGGGATAGAAACAACCTTTCTTGCTAAAAGAAAACTTGGGTAGGAACCGACAGAAATGGTTACATGAGTCACCTGTGAGCTTCACTAAGGTGAGATACATCACATATTCAGCACCTTCTCTCCAATTCTCACAAAAAGCCTTAGGAGTTAATTATTTATTAGGCCAATTTATTGTTGTTATTTTTTAAAAAGACAGAATCTTGCTGTGTTCTCCAGGCTGGGAGGAACTCCTGGGTTCCTGTAATCTTCCTCAGCTTCCCGAGTAAATGGTACTACAGGCGTGTGCTATTACGGTGGGCTACTAAAATCTATTTAATACACAAATCGAGACCAAAGAGAGTTATGTTGATTTACTCAAGGTCACACCTCTGGCATGTGTCGGAACAGGATTCACGCCAGAAACGCTAACGCTGCTTCCCAAACGCAGTGTATATATTTACCTACCTAAAGGGAATAAAATCGGTAAACATAAGCCTAATCCTATGTTTTGGACAATGTAAATTAATAATGAAATAATCTCATTCAATACTTCTTATGAAAAGAATCAAACTGAATTATTCAAAGCTTCAAGTGTGATGTTTTAAAAATCAAGCGTTTTATCAGTACGGAATTATCCCGTGCGTCCTAACCAGTGTGGAATAAATTGACTACAAACCCCCAAGACTTCGTCGTCATCATTTAGCAACACACACACACACACACACACACACACACACACACACACACACACACACACACACACACACACAGAGTCCCTGTAAGGATAAAGTTCTTTGGAGACTTCTAGAGTCTATGATTCGTGGTGTGTGTGTGTGTGTGACTAAGGAAAATAATAGCTGAATCACATCTAAAAGCAAATCCTCTCAATTAAAGATTTATCATAAAAAGCCAGACAACGAAAGCATTTCATCTGCCTGTTTTAAGCAGCTCTCCCTCGCAAGCCAATCAACCTACTTCCCTCTTTTTGGCGGGGCGAGAATACTGCAGGCCGCAGGAAGAAGGGGCGACTGCCTGGCCCGGGTTTTCTTAACTCTGGAACCTACCGGGGCCCGCGATGCATGGGCGTCAACCGGTCCCCGCCGTGCGCAGGGGAAGCGGGAGAGCGCAGGAGGAGGGCAAGGGCGGGGGAAGGGGTGCGCAAGACCGGAGTTCGTGAGGGGACACAACAGTCCGGGTCTAGGTAAAAGGAGGTCTTCCAAGGCTTCAGCTACACGAGGGAGCTGAAAAGCAGTGCCTCGCTTGGCCGCCAGCCCACAGACTCCTCCAAACCGCCAACTCGCACTGACCGCGACCGTGCGCCGGGCCGTCAGGCTGCAGTCCGTGCGGCTGAGGCCCGGCCGCGCATGCGCATGCGCGCAGTCCCTCCTCCGCTCCCCGCCCTCTTCCTGGCGGGACTGGGGCGGCGGCGGCGGCGGCGGCGGCGCGGTGACGTCAGGGCGCTGGGGCAGCTCCTGTGACAGACGGAGCTGGAGCGGCGGGGCGGTGGCGGAGTCCGGCGGCCGAGATAGCGAGTGAGGGAGCGAAAAAGCAGCGGCCCGAGGGTCTAGGGAGCGAGAAGGAGTAGGAGGGGAGCGCTCGGGCGCGAGCGAGAGAAACCGCGAGCGCTGGGCTTAGGCTTGAGCCCCGGCACGGCCGAGGAGCCCGCCGGCTCCCCTCCCCTCCCCCTCCCCGGCCCGGGCCCAGCGCGCCATCCTCCCCCTCCTCCCTCCCTCCCTC